>JASAMY010000353.1:0-13071 GCA_030248085.1 Paralinhomoeus sp. GSCO2_6 | reverse complement strand
GGTGGTCGTCCGTCTCGTGTTCCTTGTGCAAGTGAACTGAAAACGGGAAGCGCCATTCAGACGCCCATCCAAGTGTTCGGCATGGACGGCCGCTACGCGACGGCGCTCTACTCGGCGGCGGTCAAGGCCCAGAAGTTGGAGACGGTCGAGAAAGAGATCAATGCCGTCAACGTCGGGCCTCCTTTGCACTTTGGCAGCTAGACTTCTGTCGGCAGTGATTGTTCTATCCTTCCAGAAGCTGTTCCACGAGGACGCCGCCTTTCACGAGTTCGTGCTCGACCCCACCATTCAGCGCAATGCCAAGCAGTCGACCATTCAAGCCATCACGCAGAAACACAGCGAGACGACTCGCAACTTTTTCTGTGAGGCGCGCTTCCTGGGGGCCTATGTGTGTGTGTGTGTGTGTGTGTGTGTGTGTGCATGCGTGCGCGCGCGTGCGTGCGTGCCAACCCATGACGCTGCGCCTTCAGCGCTGCTAGCAGAGAACGGCCGCTTGAAGCACCTCGAGGCGGTGGTCAAGTCCTTCAACACCCTCATGAGCGCCCAGCGCAAGGAGATCGCCGGAGAAGTCGTCACCGCCAAGGTTCGGCTAGACAGATGCCCCATCTCGAACCCTGCGAAATTCGCAGCATTTGCAGCCGCTCGACGCCGCCTCGACCCAGGAGCTCAACGCTGTGCTCCAACAGATGGTGGAGCCAGGAGAGAAGCTGCAGTTGACGATAAAGGTAGAAACTTGCAATTGGCCCCCCCCCCCCTGGGCGCAGCGAACACTGGCAACGCAAGTTGCGACTGTGTTCTCTAGGTCGACCCGAGCATCATAGGCGGCATGAAGGTGACGGTGGGCGACCGCTACGCCGACATGTCCTTTGCCAGCAAGGTCATCGAGTACGAGAAGCTCCTCCGACAGGCCATCTAGGCCACCAGACGCCGCGTTGGATGCATAGGAAGCACGCTGCTGTGTGTTGTACGGCGGAAAGCTCGTTCATTCGTAGAAGACGATTATTAGCACTGCCTCCCTACTGAGACTGTTTGTGCTGGGCGAGCAGTCGGTGATATTTCTGCATGGCAACGTCCACACCGCGGCGCCTTCGACTGCTAGTCGACTCGACCGTAGCGCGCTCCTTCTTGGGACGCCGTCTGTTGGTCAGCTCCTCAGCTGTTGCGCCGACGGCGGCCGCGAAGTCGAAGTCGTCGGGCAGATGGACGTACTTGATCTGCTTGCCCGACACGTGCAGCCAGTCGAGTCGGCGCGCCGGTCGGTGGGGCAGCGTCAGGGTCCAGAGGAGCGCGTCCCGCAGCTGGGTGTCGAGACGCGAGTCGACGCTCTCGACGACGCCGCGCACCCAGCGGTCGTCCCGCAGCTCCACGACGCACACGCGCCCGCGCAGCGAACGCAGCGCGCTCGCCGACGACCCCAGCAGGCGGCGACGCTCCCCGGCGGTCGACGAAGTCATTGGTTTTTCCGAGAAACCCTCGCGATGCCACGCACCTCCGCTCCAATGTCGGCTAGCCTCGGCGCAAGCAGAGTCTGTGCGATGCGAGTTGTGCGCAACACGTTGCAGCGAGCATCGAGAGCATAAAGGCGACAGATATGGAAAAGAGGAAAGGCAGAAAAAGGAGGACAGCCCGCCCAGGTATAAATATAATTCAATGTCCGCTCGCTTTGAGAACCAAAGTAGACGAACGCGCAAGATCACACAGCAAGAACGAAACCCTCACAACAACCGCCCTCTTAGCAATCAACGCCTATCCACGAGAAAGAATCAACAACGCGTCTGCATTGGATTGGCTGCAAGACGGAACAAACAGAAACAGGTCGAATTAGATGTGTGGTCATGCGACCACCCACTCGACTTTTGTTTTCTAGACATGCCGATCCGATTTCGTTCCTTCTTTGGGCGAGTCGTCTCTCAGCGATGTTCTAAACGGCGCAGAGAATTGTCTGTCGTGTGGCGGCAGCGCTGCGCCTGCCCCACCTGCTGCAGGCGCGGGATGTTGGTAGTGCTGCTGTTGAGTGGTCGAGACTGGCTGCGGCGGCACGGGGGGCGGCTGGGGCGCGTAGCCTCCGGTCGACGGGAACATGGAACTCGCCGGCGCCATTCCCGACATCGTCGACGGCGCCATATCTCGAAGAGAGAACGACGCGCCACTGATTCGAAAGCGAATCTCGAGCAACAGCAGAAACGGACGCCACCTACTCGGAAAAGTGGGGAAGTGGCTGGGCGGCAAAGGCACGGGCGGTGGGCCGACGCCGGCGGGAGCGGCTGGAGCCGGCGGAGGTGGCGGCAGGACATTCGAGGCCGAGATGCCGAGGCTGCTGAGCGGCGGCATTGGAAATGAAATCGGCGGTGGCGGTCGGAACTGAGCCGAGCCGCTCGTCGGCGGCGGCATCGTCAGCGCCGGGCCCGCGCCTAGGCAATTTGTGCGTGCAGAACGTCGTCAAATGTGCCATTGTGACTGCAGCGGACCAGCAGTGGCAGGCGTGGGAGCAGTGGATGACGCGTAGTACTGCGCGGCGGTCGGTTGAACGGGCGCGGGCGGTGGTGGAGGAAAGGTCGAGTAGGGTGCCGCCTGCTGAGAGGGCGGTGGAGGAGGGCAGGACTGCTGCTCGTGGCCGCCGTGAGAGTGCCCCTGGCTCTGGCCCTCATGCGAGTGGCCATGACCCTGACCGTCGTGAGAGTGGCCGTGGCCTGCAAAACGAGACGACATCCGCAAGCGCCCCCCCTCAGCAGCAATTTTCCACACCTAAAGTCGACTGCTGCTGCGCCGGTTGCTCGGCGGCAGCGGAATACGACGCCGCTGGCAGCTGAGCCGCCGAAGCGGCCGTCGCTTGCGCTGAAGCGGCCGCGTCGCTCGTCGCCGCCGGCGCAGCGGAGAACACGGGATGGATTTTGCCCAGTGGCACGTTGGGAGCTGGCACTGGCACACCCAAGGACTGAAAGGTGACAAGTTAGCGTATGTCGTTGCTTGGCGCAACTGACGGACTGAAACGATGCCCACCTCAGGCGGCAGAGCAGTGGCGCCGGTCGTCACGCCGTTCTGTTGGGCCTGCGGTCTGTCGGCTGCCGTCGGAATTCGATGCAAATAGCCGAAACCGAATTCACAGCCCAGGCTGTACGACACGAGAGAGAGACTGTACTGTCACGACCAGTGCTTTGGGGGTACGGTAGCGTGTACCTGCCCTCGCCTCCCCAGGCGCTGTTGGGCGTGAGCGTCACCTCGCGGACGACGTCCGTGTCGGCGTTGTAGACGTAGAGCTTGAGGGGCTTGCCCTCGTTCGACTGCACCAGCGCTATCAGGTCGTCCGGCTAGAGAACGATGGCAGGGAGGGAGGGAGTCGGAGGCGCGAGCGAGTACAGACGGCGTCTGCTGCTGACCTCGTTGAGCACGGACTCGGCGCCCAGAATGTAGTCGCTGTTCGACCGCAGACCCGCGATCTCGGCCGGCGAGTTCCCCTGCACCGCCTGCCAACCGCAAGAGGCACTCGGCGTAGCATTCGAGAGCATATCAGATTCAGAGAGCCAGCAGCAGCACCCACCAGGACGTGCCAGATGTTCTGGTTGGCGCCGTCGAAGGAGCAGAATCGGATGGAGACGCCCAGCAGGCCTTGTCCGCCCCACAGCTGCGAGGGCGTGATCTGCGTCTGGCGGACCGTCTGCGACTTGGCGTTGAAGACGGTCAGCGAGAGCGGCCGCTCCACGTGCTGCTTGAGGATCTCTCGCAGAGAGTCGTTGTCCTTGTCCTGTGGACAGCCAGCCAGTCGGACATTCACGCCCACCCATAGGTGTAACTGGCCATCAAAGCTGGGGGGGGTGAATCTGGGATTTTTTAAAAGTCGATGGGGGTGACCTGCACGGCCAAATTTGATACAATTTCTCTTTTTCCAGCCTCAATAATGGCCTAGAAAATGCTTCGTGTATGCTGAAAACACAGCGCCGCAGGCAAAAATTTGTGATTTTTTGCCCAAAAACGCGCTTCAGTAACTCTAAAAATGGTCAGTTGGAGCAAAAAAACAGCGCCGCAGGCAAAATTTGGTGACTTTTTGGCCGAAAACGCGCCCATAAGACTCCAAAACGGTCTATAGGTGCGTAAAATACAGCGCCGCGCTGCTCACAGGCCTGAAAAACGCCTTGGGAAGTATGAGAAACACAATTCAGCTATAGGGGTAACCTGCAGTTAGTGCAGGATTGACTAAAGCTGGGGGGGGGGGGGGTGGTCCTACTTTTTGTGCAGGATTGACTGAAGCTGGGGGGTGACCCCTACCTACACCCTACCCAGTTACACCTATGCGCCCACCCCTCTCAAACAATACTGCTCACCAAGCGCAGTGTTCCCACTGCGACGATGTAGTCGAAGAACGGCTCTAGACCCGCCTTTTGACCGGGCGAGTTGTCTTGCACCTAAGCAGCGTTAGTGCCACGTGTTACTGTAAGTAGGTTGGCGAGCATGGGACGCAGGACAGCGCATACACGAATAGTTCAAGCTCACCCTCAGCACGTGATAGCCTTCCGTGCCACCTCCGGGAATGGGAACGCTCTCGCCAGCTCCCATTGCATTAGTATCCTCTACTTCCCTTGCGAACGATCGCGATCCTTCCAACAAAAACTTGAACTACAATGTAACATCGGTAAAACAGATTCTCTTATTCCGTGCGTTCGCCGCATCCTGTGCGCCCGATTTACGTTGGTGCGCTTTGTTAGAAGTATTTCGGTATTTCAACATGGACTATGGTCTTTCAAGGTGTAATATCACGTACCGTGAAATCGATTATGACATTGCGCCCTAAATTTAGAACCAACCATCAATCAGCGACCCGCTTAGAAATTCATTCCCACTGAATAGGCCTCCCACCATGTACCTTTGAAGCATCCAGTCAGCATAGCTGATGTACGGTATACCTGTAACTGGGGGGGGGGGGGGTTGGAGGAGGTTTGGGGGCCCCGCACTATTTTTCCAACACCCACCCAACTCCCCCCCAACCCCTCCCCCCCCCCAGAATTTTCCCAAGGGATTTTCACTCAGTCTGAAACGATAAAAGTGAGTGTAAATGTTGGTGTGAGGCGCTCGCGGTCCCGGCCGGCTGTACGGTGTCTAAAACGAGTAGGCCTCCCCCGTCGACAGAGCGCCTACGTACACCACGCGCGTGCGAGAAGCCGAAACTTGCCGCCTCTGGCTACCGCTACGCTGCTCGTCCGTCCCTTGGCTAGCACACTGAAATCCACGCGCGCACCTGCGACTCGAATTCGCCTCTAGGGAGCGCTGTCTCCCCACGGTGGCGAGAGACGATGAAACGCAGCGACGCAACGACACGGCGCAACGCAAAACTTCCCTTCGCCGCGCAAGAGCCGACGTCGCTTCCGCCTGTCGCGACGCGCTTGAGCCGACGCTGCTTCGCCTCTCGCAGCGCGCTATGTGGGCCGGCTGACGTCGACGTGACGGGGCTGCCGACAGCGGTCGAGAGAGCGGCCAAAGCGCCGGTGCGCTTGCGTGAGAGCTCGCTGGCGCCGACGTGACGGGGCTGCCGCCAGAGGTCGAGGCGAACGGCTCGAGTGCAGGTTTGGGTACGACCGTCCAACGACGCTGCACTATTTGGCCCGTCACCAACACGTGCAAGATGCAGAAAGGTCGCACGGTGGCTTCGCCGCGAGCGGGGGGAGAGAAACGGGAATTTCGGGGGGAAAACACGGAGAGTGACCAGCGGTCAGCGCGTGTCACGCGAGCGGAAACGCGCGTACGCCCACGCGTGCGTCGTCCAATCACCAGGGAGGGATTTGAATGGACGCGGGAAGGACGCACTGCTAGCGACACCTGGCTGCGCCTAGCGGGCGGCAACGGAACCAGGCTTGACGGTTGCTATGACTACGACGCGACAACTACGACTTTGGCTGTCGTAGTCGCACTGCACAAAAGCGCACAAACGGATTCACAGGAAGCGCAGCTGCAGGGGGTCCGATGACAGAGCGGCGTGTATGTCGGTGCCACCAGTCGTCCCCTGCAGTCCCCGGCGCTCCTGAGCTTCCCCCGGCAAGCTCACGCCACGGCACGCCTGTCCTCTTCTTCGGGCGAAGGGATCGCGCTTTCGACGTGCCGGTGAGCAGCAACACGCGGTAGTGAAGAGAGAGAGAGAGAGAGAGAGAGAGAGAGAGAGAGAGAGAGAGAAAGAGAGATGCGGCGATGAGAACTGGTCTCTGCAGCTAACTGACTGGACGGGCCTTGGCAGCGGGGTACGGTACTTGTATGCCAGGCCGAAGTCAGCTACACCGCTCCATCGCCGCCTGCGTCGCTCTTGGAGAGGGCCTCCCGGGCCTGCTTCGCTTGCGCGCGAGTCAGGCGACCCGTGGTCGCCGTCTCGCCGCCCTCTCCACCTTCCTCCATCAGCTCCTCGTCGTCTCCCTCGCCTCGGCGGTCCTGCTCGTCATCCTCCTCGGGCGGCTCATCGCCGTCGGGAGGATCCTCCGCCCCTTTGTCCATCTCCATCCGGTACTTGCTCTGGTCCTCGTCATCGTCCTCGTCCTCGTCGCTAGAGTCCTCCAGCCTCAGGGGGTCTTCGCCCCTGGCGGGACTCGCGCCTTCCGTCAGCAGTTTGTCGGCCTGCTTCTCGGTGATGCCCTTCAGCACCTCCTCGTCCGGCTCCGATCCAGGTCCCAACAGCTGACTGTCGCGGAGGGTCTCCTCGTGGAGCTCTCCTCTCCGTCCGAGGGTCTCCTCTCCGTCCGACGTCTGCTCCGGTCCCACGTACTCCACGTCCGACGAGTCGTGGTCGTCCTGCCGGACGAACGACTCTGCCTCCTTGATCTCCTTCTGCAGTCGATTCGTCTCGGCTGTCTCCCTCGGGATATGGCCCTTTGACAACCGCTCCTCCATCTGCTCCTGCCTCAGCTCCAGGTACTGGACACGCTTGTGGTACCAGTCCTCCCTGTGCAGGGCTCGGTCCAGCCGCCGCTCCGACTTCGCGGCCAACTCCTCGGCTGCATCCTTCGCCGTTGACAACGTCCGCAGCTCATTCTCCAGCTCCGCCGTTTTCTGGCGGCGTGTGCGCTGATGGTTCTTCAGTGTCTCCACGTTCTTCTCCAGCTTCTCGATCTCCTTCTGGAGCTGGTCCGGGTACTGCATCGCTCGGTGCGCCTCGCCCATCTTGACCAAGTCAAGCATGGTGAGCCCCAACCGAGTGGGCGATTTGCCCTCCCTGAGAGCTTTCTTGAGCTCGTCTCGGTTGT
The DNA here is from genome assembly GCA_030248085.1 of Paralinhomoeus sp. GSCO2_6. Lineage (NCBI taxonomy): Eukaryota > Metazoa > Nematoda > Chromadorea > Monhysterida > Linhomoeidae > Paralinhomoeus > Paralinhomoeus sp. GSCO2_6. The sequence continues at coordinate 5,854 of JASAMY010000353.1, read as the reverse complement.
CGAGGCTCTTCTGCGTCTGCAGGTCCTCCTCGAACTTGTCGTCTCCGATGCCGGTATTGGCCAACGCCTCCGTGACATCGCGCTCGACCGCCTCGGTCACCCTGTCGAGCGTGCCGAGCTCGATGCTCCTCTGGAGCAGTCTGCCGAGCTCCACCGGCTTGCCCTGCCACGTCAAGGCATAGTAGGCCGTCGCCAGACGCAGCCACTGCCTCCTCCGGTCCGCCACCGTCACTCGGCGTGACTCCTCGATCGCCGTCAGCATCGCTCTGATGCCGTAGGGAAAGCGCGAGATGTCGGCCAAGAGGTCGAGCGCTCGGGTCCCCAGCATCTTCTCCATCATGTTGGTGCGGAGCCACGCGGTCAGCCAGTTGGCCTGCCAGCGCGCGTAGTGCGCGTACAGCGCGCTCGCACTCTTTGCGTCGTTGTCCCAGAGGTTCCGTCAACCCAGCTCCACCGCCTTCACCATCAGCTCATTCTGCTTGGCCACGTACGGGCCCAAGTAGTGAGTGGCGTCTGACCAGATGTCCTTCCAGGGACGGCACGACTGGACAAAGTGTCCAAGCATCGTCCAGGACATCAAATCCAGCGTCCTCCGGTACTCGTTTCGGTCGTCCGGCGTCAGCAAGATGTTGGCCACCCAGTTCTTCAGCTGGGCGCACATCTCCTCCGCGAATTCGTCACGCTCTCCACTCCAGAGGCCTCGGTACCACAAGATCGACGTGACCAAGCACGCTCTCGCCCTGGCGTTGCGCTCGGCAATCACCGCCAGTTTCGGGTCCGCCGGCCTCGGCTCCTCCTTCGTGTCCTCCGTCATGGCCGCATAGGCCTTCGTCAGGTCCTCGTCGACCAGCTCGGTCCATCCAGTCATCTCGAGTCGGCTCCTCAGCGGTCCCGGCGGGTGGTGCATCGCATGTGCAACCGGCGCCGACCGCATCATCGACACGTCGTGGACCATGTAGCTGATGAGCTCCCGGTCCAGGCCCACGCTGCTCAGCTCCGTCGCGCACTTGGAGCCCATGACCAAGAACATGGAACCGCGCAGGTCCCAGCCCATGCCATAGCCCTTGTGCTGGTGGAGTCGGTAAGTCCGCACACTGACCTCCACCTTCCGCGCCATGTGCTCCGAGTTGCGCATCACGTCAGAGGCGATCATGGCCAACGCCCTCTGCTGCAACTGTCGGTAGCACTTGTATGAGAAATCGCCTCTGTACAGCTGGTCCGTGATCGGGTCCACGCGGCCCATGGTCTGATACGCCATCGAACCGATCGTGCACTTCGCCGCGATCTGCACCAGCGGGTCGTGCTCGGTGTCCTTCTTGTACCGGTCCGTCTCGCTCTCTCGTTGCGGCATCCGATTCCACTGTTGGATGTCCGTCTCGGTCGGCACCAACACGCATCCTTTCAGGTCCGCCGCGTTCTGCGGGTGGCGCAGCAACGTGTCGAATGAGTTTGACAGCGCCATCACGTCAGAGCTTGCCGAGAAGCCGACCACCAGGTCGTTCGAGATCTGCTCGAACAGCTTCTCGATCGGCTCTTTGCCCAAGGCTGCCAACGCTCGGAAGTCGACAATGAACGTCGGTCCAGTCATCCTTGCCAGCTGCATGTGGGTCACGAACGGCCCCTTCACGTCCGTCCTCCTGGGGACGTAGCCCAACAGCCTCTGCTGCGTTACGGTCCACTCCAGGAACGGCTTCGGCCCACTGCAGTGCTCGAAGTCCACGAACAGCATCCTCGGCTTGGCCTCGTCCTCCGGCTGGGCCTCGAGATAGTGTCGGCACAGCGACAGCTCCGGCCCGGTGGCCACCATCACCGTCAGCCTCTGGTGCTGACCCGCCATGTCCGTTGTCGCCCCCGACAAGAACATCGTCAGCGTCTCTGCTGTCGTTGTGTTCGACCTCCGGTGGTACTTGTCCCAGTCGGTGAGGCCCCACTTGTCGTGCTTGGCGTTTCTCAGCCAGCGCCGCACCGTGCTCTCGTTCGACACGACGGAGTCCCTCATCGACATCAGCTCCGTCGGCAGGTCCGGCCAGAATCTTGGTGCCACGCCATTCACAAAGGCGTTGTAGAAGGCGTACTTCATGTGGCGCCAGTGGATTCGGTCGTTCGGGCTCAACTGGTTGAAATCGACCTTGTGCCCGCGATTCTCCCAGAGGAGAAATGGCTCCTCCAAGAAATGGTCCGGGAGTGGCGTCGCCAAGTCGGTCGCCACCATCCTCGAGTCGAACGTCCATCGGTACTCGGTCCATCTGGTCGGGTCAGGGCCCTTGGCCAGCTCTGCCGCGACCTCCTCGCCAGACAGCTTCACCACCATCGGCTCGCCGCTCCACGACTGCGGGTCGTTGCCGTGCAGCTCCTGGCTCAAACTGCGTCCTCCGTCGCTGGACCAGATAGAGATCTGGGTCAGCTGCTTCCGGCTCGCCAGCACCGCGCGCACATAAGCCGTCTCGAGCACCTGCTCGTACAGCCGCTTGTGTGCCGTCTCCAGCGCGAGTGCCTTGTCCTGGTACCGCTCCAGGAGCTTGTCGATCCACTTCTTCGAGTCCGGCGACAACGTGCCCAACGTCTGCAGGGACATGCCCTGGTACATGGGCGACTCCGTGCTGATCTGCTCCGGTTCCAGTTTGTCGTCCTCTGGGTAGAGGGCCCAGACCATCGCGTTCTTGTACCGCCGCTTCGCCATGCGACTGAGCGTGCGCATGTTGCGGCGCAAGTTCTCCATCAGCTGACGTGCCAGAGCCCCGTGGTTCGTGGCCACGTCAGCCGCCGTCAGCTCCTCGCCCATGTCGTCCGAGATCTCCAGCATGGACGTCACCAAGTGGAAGAGGTGGTCGGCGCTGAGCACCTTCCCCTCGAGCCACTTCTCCATGCGCCTCTCGATGAAGGAGGCCTCCGCTAGCGTCGGCGTCGCTGACTGCAGAGCCACGAGCAGGTCGCGCTCGAAGAACTCTGCCGCGAACAGCATCTTGTAGTAGCGGATGCCCAGCTCCACGTGTCGCTCGTCCACGGCCTTTTCCTGTACGAGCGTCTGGAGCTCGTTCTCGAGCTCGGCCAGACCGGCCTCGTACACCGTCAGCCACGTGTCGTAGCCCCAACGGTGGTCGTCCTGCACCGTGTTCAGGTGCCTCGGGAATCGCAGCCGCGTGAACGCGCGTCGCGCTGCCTCCTGCGCCAAGAAGTCCTGGACCGTCGTGCCCGTCACGCCTCCCAGCGCGCCAGGGTCATAGACGCCTGAGATCAGCGCTTCTCGCGGCTCCTGTGGCAATCGCGCCACTGACAGCAGGCTTCCCGTGCCTTCTTCTCCCAGGTTGATCTCGGCTCCCGGCGGCACACTGTGCTTCGTCACTCGGGCGAGCTCGTCGCGGGTGAGGTGCACCCACGCGCCCTTCTTGGTGCCAAACACGGCCATCCAATCGGTGTATCGATGGGCTCGTGCCTCGCCAACGTCGACGTCGGGAACCAGCCAGTAGCAGGCTCTTCCCCCTCCGGATTTCGGCTGCACCGTGTTGTCGTTGCGGACCGAGTACTCCGCCTGCACGGCGACCAGGTCGCCCAGGTGCCCTCGAAGGTACAGCCAAGTGCGCTGCTCCTTCGGCGGAGTACGGTGGGTCTCGGCCACTCCTTCGGCGTAGCGCTGGTACTGCTCGACCTTCTGGTCGACGTCCAGCTTGGCGAACTCCTCTCGGTACTGGGCGATTCGCGCCCTCTGCTCCTCCCAGGACTTGTGCTGGCGCTCAGTGAGCAGTCCCAGCGGCTCGCTGGCCTCCCGGCCCAGCAAGTCCAAGCCCGTCGTCAGCGTCGACTCTCCGTCCTCTCGGTGCTTGATCGCCTTCAGCAGCATCTGCGTCGTCGTCGACGGCTGCTCCAAGTCCGGCACGCGAGAGCGCAGCCACGCGCGCAGCGTGACTGCCGCGTCGCCTCTCCTTCTGCCTCCGGCTGGGTCTCCAAGGACCACTTCGTCCATGGCCGGGTCTCTCTGCCCGCTCGGCAGCCGGCCATACTCGTACTCGTCCTCGCTGATGACGCTCGTGAACAGCACCGCCATGTATTCTGGCGTCACGAGCTGTTCTGCCGTCGCCTCCCTGAGTGCCGGGTCCTCTCACAAGATTGGCCCGTGCCTCAGCAGATCGGCCAAAACTGTGACCCATCCAGGGCCCAGTTGTCCTCCACTCTCGTTCTCGAGACGAGTGAGGATGTCCTGCGCCGCAGAGACCGGCACCGTCCTCAGGCCGTCTCTGTACGCCATCGCCGCTCCAACCATCGCCGGCAAATGCTTGTCGAAAGGCAAGTGGGTCTCGTCGCCGAGATACCCAAGCGCCTTGTCCATGGCCGCTTCGCCTCCTTCGGCGGCCTGCGCCTGTCGTCGCTCGGCATCTCCTCGATCGGCCTCCCAATGCGCTTTGAAAAGCGCGTGATAGTCGAACGCGCCCCAGGCCGGCGCGTCTGCCTCCTCGACCATCACCTGCTCCGTGCCCGTGTCCGAGGCCTCGATCTGGTGCAGCGGCGGCACTCCGCGCCGTCGTGGCTGTTGTCGCTGCACCGACCTCACGAGCGACAGCAGCTCCCTCTTCGTCGTTCGGTTCATGAGGTTAACGGGCATCCTCTTCGAAGAGCCCGCTGCCTCCGCCTCCATGGACAGCTGCTTCGCCAAGAACTGCCGGTCCTGTGCGTTGACACGCTCGCCCACGGCACGCCGGCGCTTGAAAGCCGGCTCTTGCCCCTCCATTCCAGAGATGCGGGCCATGCCCATCGGTGCCGCGAACGACTCGGCGCCAGCCAGGTCTGGCTGCGCCAGCGCGTGCTTTCCCAAGCTGCCTCGGCCTCGAACGAAGCTGCGCGCCCTCAAGAAGGTCTTGCCTCGGAAGGGGTTGAAGGGCGGCGGTGCCGCGAATCGTCCCCTGTAGGCTCGTCCGACGCCTCTTCCTCTGGGTCCAAACGGTCGGTGGGCTCCATGAGCCATCATCGCGCCTCTCGGCGGCGCCGTCGGCGTCGGCGCTCTCGCCGTCGTCGAGCCTCTCGACGAGGCTGACGCCGTGCGAGCCGCTCCCTCTCGTCGGCTTCCTCGGCTTCCTCGACTCTCGCTGCGTCGGCCGCCAGTGCGACCACTCGACGCAGAGCGGGAACGTCTCCCGCTCTCTCGACTCTCTCGGCGCCGTCGCTGCTCGCTCTCTCGGTGGCGCTGTTCGCTCAGATAGCGAGCCACCTTCTGCTTGTCCGTCGGCGGAAGAGGTGGGGCTGATGCCTTCTGCATCTGCTCCGTCACCTTCTTCTTCACCTCGTCCAGCTCCGCCTTCTGCTTCTCGATGCAGGCCTGGAGGGTCCGCTCCGCCTCCTTCTGGGCCTTCCTCTGAGCCTCAGCGGTAAAGCGCTCGTCCGCTCGTCGGCGGTCGCGCATGCGCTGGCTCGAGCCCGCTTCGCCCTCGTCACTGCTACTGTGTCGGCGTCGCTGGTCTTTCTTTTCTGGCTCCTTTTTCTTCGTCGACACGCAACGGCTGTGCCGACGAGCCTCGCTCGTCGACCTCGCCGGCGTCTTCTGTCCGCCTTCCATCTGGTCCATCGGCTCGTCAGTCCTGGCCTGCCTAGCACTGCTAGCGGCCTTGTCGCCCGGCACGCCTGAAGAGGCTGCCCCCGGTGCTCCGGCATCCGTCTTCTGCTTGGTGCGCTGGCCTCGGCCGCGCGCTGGCTTGTCGCCCTGCGACTTCTCTCTCGACTTCCGCCCCATCTCGACGTCGCCTTTCTCCGCGACTGCGACCTCGTCGCTCAGCGCGAAACGAGCGCAAAAAGCGCTAGCGCTGTTCGCAGCAGTGGAGCTGTATCTGCTCTTGCACCGCTCCTCAGCTCCTCCTTCGTCGGCTTT
>JASAMY010001858.1:0-13064 GCA_030248085.1 Paralinhomoeus sp. GSCO2_6 | reverse complement strand
GGGGGGGGGGAGTCGTAATCGTCCACGGCGGCGGTGCTGTTGCGTAGCGGTGAGCGGAGAGCTTGAGGATTACAGAGCTTGAGGGGCAGAAGCGACGCTCAGACTGTTGGAGACCGGTGATAATTGGTCAGTGATTGGCGTCCTTGGGGAGATTGTCGCACTGTTGGAGTCCGTCGAAGAGTGTCGGCGCACGGTTGCAGACCAGTCCATCCGAAGAGTCGATCAGTCGGTCGTGACGATGCGATTTGTAGTGCACAAGGCAGGCAGAAAGAAGCCAGGAGAGAGATAGCACTGTGGCTCGGCCCTAATAGAGATGCCGCAGGCCAGCTCGTTGCCGCTGCCGAGGGAGGTGCTGTCGAGCGAGGTGCTTGCCGAGCTCGACTGGCGACAGCTGGCGACCTGCCGACTCGTCTGCCGAGCCTGGCGCCGTCTGCTGCCGCCCGACGCGCCCTGGGCCCCCGCGCGAGAGGCCGCCGTCTTCCTCACTCTTCTCGTCCAAGACCACTGTCCCTCCTTCTTCGTGGTCACCAATGGTTTTGAGAATTTTTCATATAACCGGTTGAAACAACAGATGAACTGTCCTGCTAGCCAGTCTAGTCTAGTCAGAACATTGACAACCCCGAAATATAGGTGCCTTTGAGCAGCTATAGAGCGACACCTAGAGCAGGGGCGGATCCAGGAACAATTTTGGAAGGGGCAAGATCATGTGTTCAGAACAACCATTAAGGAAAAATTTGCAGGGGGCTGCAAAAAAAGGAGAATATGTGACACTCTATTGTTGAAGTCCAGTTTGAAAAGAAGTGGTATTAAGGCATATACCCCCACTGATTTCTAGCCAGTTTCGCATTGCAGCTGATCAACTCCACTTTGAACAAACCATGTATAAAATCCGAACCAAGCACAGCAACAAGTCACATATTCGGCGATTTTTGTGCGAGCCATCTCACTCAGCCAAGCCAAAACGACGCAAACGTCCATCAACTCATATCTCATCTCTCTCCATACGTTGTCATTGCCCATGTCCATGGACCTGAAACAGCTAAAGTTCCTGCCGAATCAATTGGTCCCCTGCTAAAACTTTTGCAATGTTGGTTGTTGATGATGTACAGTTGGTGATGTCGATGTGCAGGCAAGAGGCACATATACGTACTACAATCCTGCTCCATTCCCTTCCGGCATTCCACCCAATGATGAACTGTTCGTATAACATTTGTGTAGTGACCCTAATGCTTGCATGAGTGCTGCGTGCGTGCGTGCGTGCATGCGTGCGTGTGTCTGTGCATGTGTACATGCGTGTGTGCGTGCGTGCATGCGTACGTGCGTGTGCATGGGGTTCCATAGGGCGTGTGCTAATTTCTCGCACTCAATCTATGTAAATGTCAGTCAGTTCCAGTTGCCGCAATTTTTGCTGCACATTTCCTTCCATTGCAAGCGAACACAAAAATCGCCGAATATGTGACTTGTTGCTGTGCTTGGTTCGGATTTTATACATGGTTTGTTCAAAGTGGAGTTGATCAGCTGCAATGCGAAACTGGCTAGAAATCAGTGGGGGTATATGCCTTAATACCACTTCTTTTCAAACTGGACTTCAACAATAGAGTGTCACATATTCTCCTTTTTTTGCAGCCCCCTGCAAATTTTTCCTTAATACAGTGTTTTTTCAAAAGATGAAGGGGTTTCTGTAATTCAACGCACGCAAGCAAACACGCATGGCGCACACACAAACGCACGCTCGCATGCTCGCACGCACGCTTGCACGCACGCACGCACGCATGCACGCACGCATGCACGCAGGCACGCACGCACGCACGCACGCACATATGCACACAGACGTTCACTGACATAGGTTCACACACAATGTACCTGTGACTGAATCGAACAAGGCAAAATTGAAGTAAAGCAAAATACCAACAGCCTAGCAGACATACATGCGTGCATGCACATGCAGTTGTGCTATATTGCTGTGTCAGAGCATAGTGATGTAAAGTATGGAAGTGATCACCATGACTAGGCGGTCAACTTTTGTGTTTTTGCCAAAGTGATCGGACGTACCCACATCAAGTTTCTTGCAAAGCAGCCCATTTGTTGGTGTGCGTGCGTGCGTGCACATCTGTAGTGCCATATTGGTTCGTTGGAGCATAGTGATGTAAAGAATCAAAATGATCTGCACGTGCAGGCGGTCAACTTTTGTGTTTTGGCCAAAGTGATCCGACCTACCCATATCGATATTTATCGATTATCCCGGAAGTGAAAATATTTTGGTGCGTCGGATCGTGTTGACTTCAAGGAATGAAATGTTCTACACCGAAGGGCGATCAACTTTATTATTGATGTTTAGGCCATTTGGCCTAACCACACCGACATATCGCCAATTTCCGTAATCGATATAATGGGGGGAGGTATTTTGGTGCGTCCAATTTGGTCCAATTGTTGAAAGTAACACAAGTCATGTCATGGCGACCAACTTTCTCCTTTACAGCGAAGCGCTGCGATGTACCGTTATAGCGCCTATAGGGCACAAAATTTGTGGCCCATTTCCAAGAAAATCAATCGATAATCGGATAAAATCGGCAATATCTAGAGATCGGAACGCAGTGCACACAAATCCTTTGGCATGCAACATTGCCATCACTAGCCGGCTACACATACCAAGTTTCATCGAGATAGGCCCTGGCGTTCGCGAGCGGCGCTCCAAAAACCTGGCGGAGAACATGAAAAAAAAAAAGCCGCAAAATTGGAACATTTTTGGAACTATTGACCCCTTACAGTAAAGCAAGGAAACGCGTTATGGCGCATTCGATGCCCCAGAAGAAGGCGGTTCATTTGCGCCATAACGCGCCAAAATCCGTCCAGGCAATCAAAAGTTATAGGCGATCGAAAATTCAAAAAGCCGCATTGAGAAGTCGTCACATATTAGGGTTGTACGCTGACGCGTACACCCTGATTTCTGTCGTTGAGCACACACAAATTGCGCCTCCGCCAAAATTTTATGAGGAGGCTTTCCACCCCCGTCCAACCCTGTCAGCTAAGATCTTGTGGAATGCGGGAGAGCCTATGGAAGACGATAAAAAAGAGGACGAGCAAAGGGGGCTAAGCGGGCACATTTGTTCAAGCTTTTCTTGCACGAACTTCCAAGGGTTTCTTTCAAAACAAGCGCCGCACGCAAATTTTTCATTTTTGATCATTATCGGCTGGCTTAGCCCACCCCCTAGAAGGCAGGGATGGCGATTTCGTAGCTAAGACATTGCACCTTCTAGGAGGTCAAGGTGAGACTGCAGTCTCCGAAAGCTGCCGTTTCAGTGCTCAGCCGTCGACTCCGCTGTCAATTCGTCTGCGGAACCGGGTGGGTGCTCTGCAAGAGACGTGTCGAATGAATTGAACAAATGGGCACGTGCTTGACTCTGTCATGACTTGTTTGACTCAGACACACACACACACACACCCACACTAGGTGCGCCCGATTGTCACATGTGTCGCTGATTGAGTCTGGAACGCAGAAATTCCTGGGGGCCGATTGGGAAAAATTATGGGGTGGCACCCCCCCCCCCCCCCCACGGTTACACAATGGCTCGCTCTTTGCAGAGTGCACGGCTACAACAGGACCGTCGTGCAGCCTTGGTCTAATGAGATGGCGCCGCCTGTGGAGGAGGACACTTTGCCACTCGTGGAGCTCCTATGGGGACTGTCGACTCAGCTGCCAGCCGGCTGCGTCTCTCTCGCGTCCTTCCAATTCGTGTCGGTTCTCCTGCAACTGCCCTGCCCCTTCCTGGACGCGCCGCTGCGGACGCTGCTACTTCGTCTGCCCACGTGGTCTGTATACCACTGCCTCAGTTGTCGCAGTGTTCCTTTACCCAGTAGGGGGGGGGGGGGGGAGGAGAGGGAGCACCTCTGTCAGTTCCCGTCTGAGGGGAAGGACGGAGGGAGAGGGAAGAATCGATCATCGCACTGCGTCAATCAGATCAATGTGCAATACGTACATAGGTGTATACGTGCAGCGCCCAGCGCATACAGCTACAGCGCACCAGAGGTTTCAACGGGTTTTGAAAGGTGTACCGAACCGAGCAAATCGTCAATGGACCTTACGTACACGTGAGTGCTTGTTTATGTACTTTGTGTAGGGTTTTCAGGCAGCAACTCCGCTCGCTCAGTCTGGTAGCAATAACCAGCGCTGCCAGTGCAGCAGTGCTGGACAGCATTGCGTCCAGCATGCCGGCTGTGCTACTACGTGGACGCCTGAACAACCTCGTCTACGCGGTTAGACGGGGCTTTGGTCACGCGATTGAACTGAAATTGGGTGGACCGCCAATGTTGCCGCTCCCTCTCGCGGGCGCCGCTCCCACCCTCACGGAGCTGCATCTCTTCCGGCTCAAATTTGTGCCTGGTCTAACGAACTTTGTCTATTTCTCGCAGCTGTCATTGCTGCCGCAGGAGCTGGCAACCGGTTCTCGAGCGCCTGTTCCTGGGCGAGCTGCTGATCGCTGACGCGAGAGCCGACGACAGCTGGTCGCGGCTTCGCATGCCGCGTCTCAGACGTCTCGCCATCGACAATCTCCATGAGAAGACCAGTCGCTGGGCACTGCTGGCCATGGGCCGATGCGCCCCGGCGATGACGCATTTCGCGCTCACTGCAACTTGGGTCATCATGGACACTGCTCGCAGCCCACCAACGGACGCAGAGTCACAGTTCAACTTTGCCGCCCTCGTCGAGAGCGCGCCAAACCTGCGGCTTCTATGTCCTCCGACGTCTGGTGGATTCTACTGTGACTTCATGAATGGCATCGAGCTCAAGCGAGCCTGCTGGCCGGCCGAGCGAGCGCAGCTCCATGTCGTCCCAATGGAAGTCTGGGGCTATCCACGGCCATCCGTCTTTAATAAGAGGCACTGGCCACTGGCCAGGCTTGGGGCCACACGAAGCGATTTCCGGCAACGTCCGCGTCGTGGAGAGGTCAGCCGCTCTGGAAGACTTCTGGTCGGAATGGCAGCTCCGCGGATTCTCCTATGCTGGCGATACGAGCTGCGAGCTGGGCAAAGACCTGCAGTTTCTCAAGGATACTGCCATGTTTCGTACACTTAGGAGTACGTAGCGCTTAGGCGTGTTGACCGTGCAGGTAATCCAGTCGGCTATTCATTGGGTGCGGTCCTCCCTCAACCAGTAAACAAATTTTGCGTTTGTTTTCACTTTCAACCGATTCCGAAACTTACATCCCCTCTGCTACGTGCGGCCCCTTTCTCGTTCAGTTGCTTGTGCGCGCAACTTAGATGTAAAAGGTGGCACAAACAACGTTTAACGTAAGTGCAACGCTGCACTAATGCTAAATTGATTTTTTGCGTTTTTCGTGCGTGCAATGCGTTTTTCCGTGTCTTCCCCTTCAATGACATGCATTTTTAGTCGAATCAACTACAATGTCAATTACAATTGCACGACACGACTTTTATGACGATCTCGCCATATATCTCGGCTGCGTGATGTACAGGTACATAGAGCCATGACGACATTATGATAGGTCTCTACAGTGTATGTACAATGCAAATTAGATTCAGCAGTCTTTGTCTTTTACAAACTCAAAGTGGCTAGCTACGTATGTAGCAGCAGTCTTTACTCAGTCGATCTCACACAATCTAAAAGCGTCGATGCAAAACACGCAAAAACTTTGTGGGTCCCTAAATGGAAAGAGGGGACATAAGTTTCGGGATGCCTTTCAACAGTCTGACAACATTTGTTTTGTTGTTACATTTGTTCATTACGTTTGCATTTGTTGTCAAGATTTGTTTTCTAGTTGCTACAATAACTTGGCAATCTTACCGTAAACCCTATAATTAGCCCCCCCGCCTATAATTAGCCCCCATCTATAATTATTCACTCTCCCAAGACCACTTTGAGTAAATAAGCCCCCGCCTATAATTATACCCCCTCCCTAAATGGACCATCGTCTAAAAGGCACATTTTTCCATGTCTGGGTGTATGTATGGTCACGTATGGGTATGTATGTACACATATGTGTATGTGAGACTGTGTGAGAGTGTGTTAGAGTGTACCCCGACGTATGTGCGCAGCGTCTTTTTCCCTTATAAAACGCGCTTTTCGCCAAAAAAAGATCTCCACACATCGATCCTTCCAGTTTATAAGCCACCCCTCTATAGTGACCGTAAACCCTACAATTAGCCCTCCGGGGGCTGATTTTTTCGTTCGAGCTCTAGGAGGGTGTATAATTAGGGGGGGGGCTAATTATAGGGGGGGGGCTTATAAACTGGAAGTGTCGATGAGTGGGAAGATGTGTGGGCAAAAAGGCGCGTGGAGGCGATTTTTAAGGGAAAAAGGCGCTGTGCACACACGTTGGTACACTCTAACACACTCTCACACAGTCTCACACGCACATACGTGTACATACATCAACATACGCGACCATACATACACCCAGACATGGAAACATGTGCCTTTTAGACGATGGTTCATTTCGGGAGGAGGCCCAATGATCCGTGTCGGGGCTTATTAACTCAAAGTGGTCTTGGGAGGGGTGTATTATTATCAGGGGGGGGGGGCTAATTATAGGGAGGGGCTAATTATAGGGTTTACGGTAGCCCCCCTCTATAATTATACACCCTCCTAGAGCTCGAATGAAACAATTAGCCCCCGGGGGGGCTAATTATAGGGTTTACGGTGTTTTTTTTTAAAGTTTTTTTAGTTTATTCCCAGCACATGTCAAATATTCATTCGTTTGTCCGTCCTTTCCCATTCACTCCATTTAGGCATCAATTTGTCTGCTGTTGTTTGACGGCTGTAGTTCGATTTCACCCGTCAAGTTAGTGTTGCGCAGCTTGTTACAAATAGAGCAGGTGAAGTAGCATACCACCCGTAATGCTAGTCTTATAGATTGACATTTTTTGGCAGCAGTGTACATCATTGCTCGAATTCAAAAGATAGCCTGCCTCTTTAAAACTAGTAAGAGGTTGGTACATTTCAGTGTTTTTCCGTGTTAATGACTATCAATCAGCTAAATAACACTATTTAGACCCATTTAACTTAACAAAAAGTACCAGTCTAAGTAAAACAAAATGGTCAGCTCAGCTACCCCCACTTTTTGCTCCAGACACACACGCAGCCCCAGTGCTATTCCAGGAAGCTGGTTGTGAAAATGGTCCGCGGTACGCAAACCCCCATGCCGCGCGCTGGTAAATGAAAATCACGGTAGATATACCGTACTTCGCTGCGTACAAGATTTAGGTACACACGTACGTGTGGCTGCTCCACTCTCATTGCATTGCCATCGTTAGTTTAGTAGGTGCGATTTCGACTGATTGGTCACGTTCGCAATCATGACAACGTTTTTCACTTGCATCATCACAATTTAGCCTTTGTTGCCACAATTTTGGTGCTGCGACGCGTGCTATTTTCATTGATCTTAATGCAGGAGTACGCCATCGTCAAGGAAATATACCGTGTTTGTACCTTCGAGACAATGTCACACACCCCACTTCTTCTGCTGCACAAAACACACGATTGCCAGCAGTAGGTATTTTCGGATACCTAAGAACGAAAGCTCTCCGCAAGCACGAGTACCGTAAATCCTCCAATAGTGCCCCCGGGGCACTATTATTTCAACCTTCTTTACCCGGGCACTGTTGGAAGGGGTGGTACTATTGGAGGGGAGCTATATTCTTTCTCTATCTGAATGAATCTCTACTTTTGGAGGTGTTAGAAAACGGTTAAATTAAGGGGAGCGAGGCAGCGCAGGATTGCAGAATATGCAATGACTAGCGGATCCAGGATTTTCTGACAGAGGGGGAGAAGGTCAAACTTGTTTCATAGCAGTTTATCCGAAAAAGTCAAGTCTTTGGCCCTGGCATCGGCATTTGCTTTGTTTGCACGCCCACTCGCGCCTGCATCAATTGAAATGAAACCTCGCAGGCATCTATGCTCCACATTGAAAAAATAAAATCCCCGCAGCGACTCTTGCTACATGCGTATCGTGAGCTGTAGTTTACTGGGCACATTCTTCTTTTTACCATGTCCCCTAAATCAAGAGGTCGCTGGTTCGAATCCCAGTAACGCCTGCCTGTGCTTTTGCACGTGTCCCCTTGGGAAACCCATCAGCGTTGCTTTACTGCAGTGTCTCCAGTCCATTCCACATTTGTTTGTCTTTTTTCTAGGTTCTTTTACCAGAATTTTGGCAATTTTTTGAGCTGGGGAAAATATTTATGGACGGATGCTCGCTACAGCGCTGATACACGAAAATGACACATCTGCACACCCGCACGCACGCACACACACGCACGCACGCACAATGTGTACAGTGGTATACGCACTTTCATAAGCTTTATGGTGCAACACTGAGCATGCGTCCGTTCTGGTCTGCTTCTGTGGGTTTGTATGTGTGTGCGTGCGTGAGTTTTTGATTAATCTTTCTTTTACGAAAAAACACTGTATTAAGGAAAATTTTGCAGGTGGCTGCAAAAAAAAGAAAGAGAATATGTGACGCTCCTTTAGGCCCAGTTTGAAAAAACGCGGTATCAAAAGTTGCCACTTCATCAGATGATCAACTTCAGTTTGGACAAACCGTGTATAATCGAACCAAGCGCAGCAACACGTCACATATTTGGCGTTTGTTGTGCGAGCCATCGCACACAACCACAACACTACCAGTATCAATCCACCCTCACAAACTCTTTCATCTCTCTCGACGATGCGCATCATTCATTAGGCATTGTATGGGTGGACAGGGCACACAGCCAAAGATTCTGCATAAATAATTTCGCTACCCTGCCCGTCTTAAATTTTTAAGATGTGGCTTGCCCTTACAATAAGTGATATGCACCATCATTTCACAATCTTGAGTACCAAGTATAATCCCTACATTCAATCTTTGATTCTCGTTCATCTTTGTTCCGCTTTCGTTAGCCTGTGCCTATGGACGGAACTGCCATCTGTAGACGTCCAGTCAAGGACAAGGCCCGCTTCTTGTCTCTGAGTCCAAGGGATGAAAGGCCTCGGTCCTCATGCAGCCCTGACTGCCTTTCCAGTGATCCAAGCGAGCACAACAAACGCCGAATATGTGACGTGTTGCTGCGCTTTGTTCGGTTATACACGGTTTGTCCAAATTGAAGTTGATCATCTGATGAAGTGGCAAATTTCATACCGCGTTTTTTTCAAACTGGGCCTAAAGGAGTGTTACACAATGCCTCCTTTTTTTTGCAGCCACCCGCAAAATTTTTTTCTTAATTGTAAATTGGAAGGAGACATTGGCAAAAATGGATACTTAGGTACTGTAGAAAGTGTATTGTGCCCCGAGGGGACTATCGGAGGAGTTGCGGTACGTGAGATTATTCCCCGCACGCACGTGATAAATAACGGAAACGGTTTGCGGGCATCGCATTTAAGTAATCCTTTCTATTTGCTGCCTGTGAACATTTGTACTTAGTCGTCGTGACAAATTTTGTAACCATGGATTTTCGGTTGTATGGACGGCAAAGAAAGTTGTGGACGGATTGTTAGTGGCTGCCGGCGCGCTTTCCGCGCGTGTACATTTTCCGGGTTGCGACAATCGAAAGGCACATGAAATCGGAGTATCTTCAAACCCGTCAGCGTTATCCGTCATCCGTCATTACAAAGATATACTGCACTGTGCTGTAACGCAGACGTTGAACGATTTCCTATTTCTAACGATTTCTCTACGTCAAAGTGATTCTCATTTTGCTCTTTGCTCTCTGGTTGTGTTTCTGTACTCCATCTTACTGTACTGTACTCTGTAGTCTGTACTGTGGTGCGCCGCTCTGTACTCCTGTCCGCGAATGGGTGGTCATTATGTGAATCGTCAACAGCATAGAAATAGATTGTCTGATATTGTTCGATTATGACTGAAATAAACATTGGATAGGTTGCACATTTTTCCTGCTGCAACGAAAACACGAGCAATTGCAAACGGTCAGAGCTGTCAGTGGAATTCACTGTAGGTGTAGGTACAAAATGGTGCAAAGGGGCGAAAATGACGCCTGCGAAGCCGAAGCCGAACGCGAAGATGTTTCAGACGAAAGCTCCTCACTCTGGTCGCAAATTTCGGCCCGCTAGGAAATATTCCTGCGGAAGAGGCGATAGATATGGAAGGGCGACGCATGCGTTGTTGGCAACACGACGCCATGGGTGGGGGTGAGCGTCGCTTGGTCCGTGGGCGAGTCGTAATCGGCAATCGCCGACGGCGGCGCTGTTTCGGACCGGTCAGCGGGGAGCTTGCGTTTTCAGAGCTGGAGGGGCGGAAGCGACGCTCAGACTGTTGGAGACTGGTGATGGTTGGCCGGTGACTGGCGTCCTTGGTGAGAGTGTCGCGCTGTTGAAGTACGGCGAAGAGTGTCGGCGCAGTCATTCGAACAGTCGGCTGTAGCGCTGCCATTTGTAGTGCACAAGGCAGGCAGAAAGAAGCCAGGAGACAGAGAGCATTGTCGCTCGGCCCTATAAGAGATGCCGCAGGCCAGCTCGTTGCCGCTGCCGAGGGAGGTGCTGTCGAGCGAGGTGTTTACCGAGCTCGACTGGCGACAGCTGGCGACCTGCCGACTCGTCTGCCGAGCCTGGCGCCGTCTGCTGCCGTCCGACGCGCCCTGGTCCCAGACGCGAGAGGCCGCCGTCTTCCTGACCCTTCTCGTCCAAACCGACCACAACTGTCCCTCCTTCTTCTTGGTGACCGATGGTTTTGAGAATTTTTCATATATGTGATAGGTTGGACTGTCCTGCTAGTCAGGATTCGTCTAGTCTCGTCAGAACATTGACAAACCCCAGAAAGGTGCCTTTGGTATCCTAGAGCGACACCTAGATCCATGGTTCCAGGTTTTTTTTTTCAAAGCAGGCGCTGCAGGCAAATTTTGACCCAGGGTAGACATTGTGGCCCCCCATTTTTGACTAAGTCCCTCAGTTTTCGCAACACACGTACACATTGAAAGTGCCAGCTTTTTTTATACATAGACATGGGGTTGGGAGATACCCTACACACGTACAGATCCTCCTAAGTTCGCACCACACGTACAAGTCCGCCTACAATACCTAGCCACTAATGTAATAGTCCAGCAAAAATATTCTGAGTGAAGCCACTAGCGGGAGGCCTCGGATTGCTCAGAATGTTTTTCGCGGGACTCGTACACTCATCAGCAGGTCGCGCCACACGTACAAGTCGGCCTACAGTAGGTAGACGCGGTGTACAGTACAGCAAAAATGCTTCTCAGTGAAGCCACTCGCGGGAGGCTTCGGGATTTGCTGAAATATTTTCGCGGGGACTTGGTGCGCTGAGATGAGAAAGTCACGCGCGCACGTCCAACTGTGCCTACAATAGGTAGCTACCAAGTGTCCCAGTCCAGCAAGAAGTATTTCTTCATGAAGCCACTCGCGGGAGGCCTCGGAATTTATTCAGAAATATTCACGGGACTCGTACACTCGAGTCGGCCAGTCACGCCACACGTTGCGGTGGGCATACCGTCACTCGCCACGTATACAGTCCAGCAAAAATATTCTGACTGAAGCCACTCGCCCGGAGGCCTTGGAATAGTCAGGAATATTTTCGCGGGGCTCATACACTAGGTAGGGAGGTAGCGCCACACATACAAGTCGCCTTTACAATAGGTAGCTCCAGGTGTACCAGTCCAGCGAAAATATTCTGAGTGAGAGCCGCTCGCGGGAGGCCTCGGAATTGTTAGAATATTTTCACAGGGCTGGTACACTTCGGTGGGGAGGTCGCTCACCCACACCTTACAAGTCCGCCTACAATAAGTAGCTGCCAAGTGTTCCAGTCCAGCAGAAATCTTCTGAGTGAAGCCACTCGCCGGGAGGCCTCCGAATTCTTAAGAATGTTTAGCGGGACTCGTACACTCGGTGGGCAGGTTGCGCCACACGTACAAGTCGGCCTTCAGTAGGTAGCCACCCCGTGTTCCGTCCAGCAAAATCTTCTCAATGAAGCCGCTCGCCAGAGGCTTCAGAATTGTTAGAATATTTTCACCGGGTTGCCGTACACTCTGAGAGAGAAGCGTCACGCCACACGTGCAACTGCGTCTACAATCAGGTAGCTACCAAGTGTACCAGTTCAGCGAAGATATTCTGAGTGAAGCCACTCGCGGGAGGCTTCGGAATTGTTAGAATATTTTCACGGGACTCGTACACTCCGTGGGGAGGTCGCGCCACACATCCGCAAGTCCGGCCTACAATCCTCAGCCACCAAGTGTACCAGTCCAGCGAAAATATTCTCTCGTGAAGCCACTCGCGGGAGGCCTCGGAATTGTCAGAATATTTTCACGGGGGCTCGTACACTAGGTGGGCAGCTCACACCACACGTACAAGTCCGCCTACAATAGGTAGCTTCCCAGTGTACCAGTCCAACAAAGTTATTTTTAGTGAAGCCACTCGCGGGAGCCCTCGGAATTGTCAGAATATTTCACGGGACTCGTACACTCAGTCAGCCAGATCACGCGACACGTTTAAGTGGGCGTACCGTAAGCTCACCACCAAGTGTTCGAGTTGCAAGCAAAAATATTCTGACTGAAGCCACTCGCAACAGGCCTCGGAGTAGTCCGAATATTTTCACGGGACTGGTACACTAGGTGGGGAGGTCGCGCCCATCACGTACAAGTCCGCCTACAATCGGTAGCTACCAAGTGTACCAGTCCAGCAAAAATATTCTGAGTGAAGCCACTCGCGGGAGGCCTCGGGATTGTTTAGAATATTTTCACAGGACTCGTACACTAGGTGGGGAGCCCACGCCACACCTACAAGTCCGCCTACAATAGGTAGCTACCCAAGTGTACCAGTCCAGCAAAAATATTCTGAGTGAAGCCACTCGCGGGAGGCCTCGGAATTGCTAAAATATTTTCACAGGGACTCGTACACTCGGTGGGCAGGGTCGCGCCACACGTACCAGTCGGCCTACAGTAGGTAGCCACCGATTGTACCGGTCCAGCAAAGGTATTCTGAGTGAAGCCACTCACAGGAGGCTTCGGAATTGTTAGAATCTTTGCACCGGACTAACACGCTCGGTAGAAAAGGGCCACCACACCTGCAACTGGGTCTACAATCAGTAGCTACCAAGTGTACCAGC
>JASAMY010002873.1:0-13094 GCA_030248085.1 Paralinhomoeus sp. GSCO2_6 | reverse complement strand
GCACTGTGGTACGGAGCTCGGAGGGTTCCCAGACGCGCTTCAAGTCGACCTTTCGACTGCCCGGCCACGAGTTGCTTTATGGGCCACACACCAGTGAGTCAAAACAAAGTAAATTGCTTTGAAAAGTAATGTAAAGTCTGTTAAAAGGAGAAATAATTAATTTTTACTTGCACTACCCTTAGATTCTCTCGACGACGAATGTCGTGTGCACATCGGCGGTCGGCTCTCTTCGACGACGGAGAACAACAACTGCCTCGACTGTCTCACGGAGTCGCCGCGTAAGGCACAATATGGGGCAGCGGATGGAGTAGTGGTAGAGAATCGGCCTCTTGCGCGCGCGGTCCTGGGTTCGATTCCCGATGGAACCACTAAAAACGAGTCTTTTCCTATCCATGGAATTTCTCGAGCTGTCGCTGCCATAGATTACAGATGACGTTCTTCCGAATGTCTTTCGCTACTTATGCGGCTCTCGACTGGAAGGCGTCATAGAGAAAAGTATGCTACCTATATGGGCCAGTGACGGCCTCCTAGCGTTGCCCCTACCTAATCCAATAACAACAACAACAATCAGGGTGTACGCGTCAGCGTACAACCCTAATATGTGACCACTTCTCAATGCGGGTTTTTGAATTTTCGATCGCCTATAACTTTTGATTGCCTGAGCGGATTTCGACGCGTTATGGCGCAAATGAACCGCCTTCTTCTGGGGCATCGAATGCGCCATAACGCGTTTCCTTGCTTTACTGTAAGGGGTCAATAGTTCCAAAAATGTTCCAATTTTGTGGCTTTTTTTTTCATGTTCTCTGCCAGGTTTTTGGAGCGCCACTCGTGAACGGCTAAAGGTATCGATATGAAACTTGGACAGCATCTGCAGCTATTGCAAAGAAAATAGACGCCCAAAGGATTTCTTGATAGGCAGCTCTGATTTTGAGATATCGTCGATTTGGCGATTTTTCTTGGACATAGCCGTTTTTTCGGGTGGTTTCCACCAAGAGTAAAACTCCAAAAAGTGCCGAGTAAGCCCCCAATTTTTTTTTGATTTCCTTGAACAGTTTCTTATGGCAAGTCTATGCCAAGCCACTAAACCTAAAACTTGATTACTGATAATGAGATATTAGCTAATTAAAATTTTGGAAGAAATGTTTGTCCTCTATAGGCGCTTCAACCGTTGGTCTGAGAGGTTTGCTAAAATGGGAAAGTTGATCGCCATGACCTGGAATAGACCCCTTTGAAAAAATTAGTCACCCCAGACGCACCAATATGTCTCTACGCTCTTGGGAAATTAGTGAAAAACGGCGATATTTCGGTGTGGTTAGCTCGGATCGCTTTGAGGTCAATAATAAAGTTGATCGCCAATCAGTGGGGAACAATTCATTCCTTAGGGCCAATGCGCTCCGACGCACCAAAATATTTTCACTTCCGGGAAAATCGCTATATCTCGATGTGGGTAGCTCAGATCACTTCGGCTAAAACAGAAAAGTTGACCGCCTGCATGTGTAGATCATTTTGGTTCTTTACACCACTACGATCCGACGAACCAATATGGCATTACAGAAGTGCACGCACGCACGCACACTGTCAAATGGGCTGCTTCACAAGAAACTTGATGTGGGTAGCTCGGATCACTTCGCCTAAAACACAAAAGTTGACCGCCTGCACGTGTAGATCATTTTGGTTCTTTACACCACTACGCTCCGACGAACCAATATGGCACTGCAGAAGTGCACGCACGCACGCACACTGTCAAAATGGGATGCTTCGCAAGAAACTTGATGTGGGTAGGTCCGATCACTTCGGCTAAAACACAAAAGTAGACCGCCTGCACGTGTAGATCATTTTGGTTCTTTACACCACTACGCTCCGACGAACCAATATGGCACTGCAGAAGTGCACGCACGCACGCACACTGTCAAAATGGGATGCTTCGCAAGAAACTTGATGTGGGTAGGTCCGATCACTTCGGCTAAAACACAAAAGTTGACCGCCTGCACGTGTAGATCATTTTGGTTCTTTACACCACTACGCTCCGACGAACCAATATGGCATTACAGAAGTGCACGCACGCACGCACACTGTCAAAATGGGATGCTTCGCAAGAAACTTGATGTGGGTAGGTTCGATCACTTCGGCTAAAACACAAAAGTTGACCGCCTAGTCATGGTGATCATTTCCATACTTTACATCACTATGCTCTGACGCAGCAATATAGCACAACTGCATGTGCGTGCACGCATGCACACATAATGTACATAGCACCTAGGTATGTACAGAGTCGCAGTACAGAGATATGTCCCAAACTGTTTGAAAGCAAAAATCAAAACACGTCATTTTGTTTTGAAACTGCACAGGCGTCTACAACTCACATTTTTAGAAAGAAAAGCTTCTGAAGTAATTTGTGCTAGGTGCTGTTAATCTTGAGTTATGGTTTACTTTGTGAGTCAGTGCTTGGGCACAGTGGGTTTGACTGTCAGTGCTTTGGCGCGATCCGTAAGGCATCAGACTACCGATCGAGAGGTCGCCAGTTCAACTCCCGATTGCGGCTTTGCTTTTGCACGTGTCCCTGCAAGAGGGATAACGACTTGTTGCCCCACCCTTCCACTTTGGTCTTTTCTCTAGGTTCTGCCGATTTTTTTTTTGATTTTTCAAACTTGTGGAAAGTTTGAAAAGCATGCGCGCGTGCGTGCGTACATACGTGCGAGCGTGCGTGCGTGCGTGCCTGCATAGGGTTTATCGTATCAATGTGTGTCTTACGAAAAAACACTGTATTAAGGAAAAATTTGCAGGTGGCTGCAAAAAAAGGTGAATATGTGACGCTATTTTGTTAAAGTCCAGTTTGAAAAAGAGGGGTATTAATTAAGGCATGCTCATTGGTGTATAGCCACCTACACTTTGCAGCTGATCACCTTCAGTTTGAACAAACCGTGTATAAAAACTGAATCAAACGCAGCAACACGTCACATATTCGGCATTTGTTGTGTGAGCCATCCTCATTCAGCCAAAACGCAACAGCAATCCTTTAACATCTCATCTCTCTCTGACAATGCGTTGCCATTGGCCATTACCATGGACCTGGCACAGCCACATTTCCTGGTTAAATAATCGGCACCCTGCTAACATTTGTGACATGTGGGTTGCCACTACAGTTAGTGATGTGCATGCATACATACTGTACTGGCTCCATTCGTCAGTCCCCTTTTGGCATTTCAACCAATGATGAACTGCTTCTACAACGTTTGCATAGTGCAATGCACCATTTTACATCTTGTGAGTGCTTACGTGTATACATGCGTGCCTGCGCGCGTGCGTATGTACGTGCGCCTGCATCGTGTTCCATGTACAAGATCATGGGGTCCTTCCTGCCTGTCTCGCAACCATGTGGCATTCAGTCATGCGGCATATGTGAATGCACTGTGTTCCAGTCTAGTTACGTCCTAAAAATTGCCACTGCACCTTCCTATGCACGCGAACACAAAAAAATTAAAATTAATTGGGAGTGGGAAAATATGGCTGCGAACACAAAAAATGCCGAATATGTGACGTGTTGCTGCGCTTGATTCAGTTTTTATACACGGTTTGTTCAAACTGAAGTTGATCAGCTGCAAAGTGTAGGTGGCTATACACCAATGAGCATGCCTTAATTAATACCCCTCTTTTTCAAACTGGACTTTAACAAAATAGCGTCACATATTCACCTTTTTTGCAGCCACCTGCAAATTTTTCCTTAATGCCCAATATGCAAGTACTTTGCATACGTACAGTACAACAATAGAAATTGGGACGTTAAGAGTCTTCAAGAATACAGGGTGGCCCACTGTGCCGGAGCCAGCTTTGCCGAGCCGATGTGACATTTGTGCCTTCGGGGTCCAAATCTAACCAAAGGATTGAAGTATATCCTAGCAAAATTCCAACCCAATTGGACCACGGAGATGTAAATGGCACAGCATCAAAGTTGGCTCCATCACGGTGGGGGCCACCCTGTACATAGTGTTCCCCAGGTCACTCTGTTGAATGATTTCTCGTTTACAACTTTTTCCTTCAGAGTTTCAGTGTAGGTAGAGTAACTCAGTGCAGTGCAGTGTATACAATGTACGATATGTATTCTCCAGTGTGCCTACGTCGACGGCGGGACAAGAGTTTGAGCGGCATGGACAACCGAGACGAGATGGTCGGTCAGCTCGAGAGTATCGGAGGCAATCTCGACTTCATCGCCAAGAGAATGGTCCAGGTACAGTTTACAGGATGGAATTTCAATACCGAAATTTCAAAGCATCCTACAGAAATTGGTATTTGAGGAACATTCTGGTAGGTACATAGCTACCGGTATACACAGGGTGATTCACGGTAAGTGCCCCCACTTTGACTGCTTGTATCCAGCGACTACATGAACCAATAATTCTGGAATTGTGCACGCATGTGCAACGTTTCATTATCCTTTACATTGTACACTTTGCAAGCTGCCAAGAATAATCAAATGTCAGGCGGTACAGGCGAACCAGAGTGGTATAAGAAATCGCACTCTCGGGATCTTAGCAAAAAATGGTAGTAAATAGAAACTAGGTATACCTGTAAAAAATGTGTGTACAAAAACTCGTATCAGCGTTAAAATAGGTAATTTCTGCGTAAAGCTTCCAACAACGGTTTTGTGTTTTCAATGTCCATTCTGCTCAGACGGACGAAGAGGAGCAGGCGTGCACGGACTGGCGCTTCGCGGCGATGGTCGTGGACCGGCTCTGCCTCTTCGTCTTCTCCTTCTTCATCGTCCTCTCCACCTGCGGCATCATATTCGCCGCGCCTCAAATGCAGGGCCGTCTGCACTCCCTTGGAACACCGCACACACCGACACGCACGCACACACGCACGCACGCACCGACACGCACGCAAGCACGCACCGACACGCACGCATGCACGCACGCACGCACGCACCGACACGCACGCAAGCACGCACCGACACGCACGCACGCACGCACGCACGCACGCACGCACGCACGCACGCACGCGTCGGCAGGCAGGCAGGCAGGCACGCACGCACGCACGCGGCACCGGCACGCGCGCACGCACCAGCACGCACGCTCGCACCCAAGCAGAGGCTCTGGGAGTGCAAACGGCCCAATTCCTCCCACTCCAGCCGGACGAATCGGGCGCTATGCTCAACGGGATGGTGCGCAAACTGGAAGAAGTGGCCAAGGAGATGAACGTCACGCGTCAGCCCTACTGCACCGAAGACGACGCACTGCGACGAACCATGCGCGGCGCGTTATAGTATGGTGTCGCCTACTGTCTAGTCCGGTCCAGTGGGAACTGCTATGCTCCAGTAGGAACAAAAATCAATTTCTCCAGCGCACTGCTCTGTTCCGGGCTTGTCAATTCACTTCTGTGTATGCCACTGGTCACGCAATTCAAAACGCAATTGCTTGGTAACACGCCAAACATTTGGTGTTGTGCGTTGGTCGAGTTGTATTGACCATGAGTAACACGTAACACACAACGATTACGTAGGATATAGGTAAGATGCGGTCCGAGCAGGGTGCTTGGAAAAACATGTACCTAATCTGGAGGTTGGACTGCACATACAACAATACATTTTCATGGTGTGACCGCACGTTGCTTCAAATCAACCAAACTCTGTCAAGCGTTGGTCGCCAACTTTTAATTGTGCGTTCCGATAAAATCAAAATTTAAATAAATGCGCTGTTTCCCTCACATTTGCAATCATCGAACCCAAACAAGCAACACAAGCAATTGTGCGCGTTGTTGCCATTGGGTACGGTATCACAGAATGCGTGTCGAACTACGTCCGTATGTAGCATCTAATCTGCGCGGTATGCTTGTGCGCCCCTTTTGAAACGGTTTTTCATTGGCGAAGTCTACTCGCGCATCCTCAGGCGCTCAGAAGCACTTCCGGTGAACGATCGACGGACCGCTCTCGTCGTATTCCTGCTTGCTGATCCTGTAGCGAATGGTCAACGTGTTTTGAAACTTAAACGCGTCATTGTATGCCTAGATAGATATTGTAGTTAGTTTCCTACCATACAAACTCTTAAAAATCAGTGTACAGTACATAAAATTTACCGTAGACGCGTACACACCAGTCTGCATATCGAATCGTTGATTGCACCACTAATGTATAGGTACATATGTAGACAACTTTTTTACTTGCAAATTTATGTATAGGTACCTTGTATTTGCAAATTTTTGTTCCAATCATCAGTAAACTACAGGTGATCCGAGGTGACGATGCTGCGGTTAGAACAACGCACCACATCTGCTGGAAGGTCGAGAGCGAGGCGAGGATCGATCCGCCGATCCAGACGGAGTACTTGCGCTCCGGAGGCGCGATGATCTTGATCTTCATGGTGGATGGGGCCAGGTGGGTGATCTCCTGAACCGAACGAACAGTGGTGAGCGGACGTCTCTCCTCCTCATGCGCATTCGTATAGGTCCTCGCCTTCTGCATGCGGTCGGCGATGCCGGGGAACATGGAGGTGCCTCCGGAGAGGACGATGTTAGCGTAGAGGTCCTTGCGGATGTCGATGTCGCACTTGGTGATCGAGTTGTACGTCGTCTCGTGGATGCCCGTCGACTCCATGCCGATGAACGCCGGCTGGAACATCACCTCCGGGCAGCGGAACCGCTCCGCGCCGATCGTGATCACCTAGAATTCTTCTTTCGTCCGCTGGCTCGTTTCGGATTTTTTTCGTCAGTTTCGCTCACTTGGCCGTCGGGCAGCTCGTAGGACTTCTCGAGCGAGCTGCTGGTGGCGGCGGTGCTCATCTCCTGCTCGTAGTCGAGCGCGACGTAGCCCAGCTTCTCCTTGACGTCGCGCACGATCTCGCGCTCGGCTAAACGGATGCTGCTGGCTCAGAACGGAATTTAACTTTTTCGAAATTGTTCGCACACCAGTGGTGGTGAAAGAGTGGCCGCGCTCCGTGAGGATCTTCATCATGTACTCGGTGAGGTCCCTGCCGGCGAGGTCGAGACGGCTGATGGCGTGCGGCAGCGCGTAGCCCTCATAGATGGGCACCGTGTGCGAGACACCATCGCCTGGAAATTTTCGAAACTTTCAAAATTTCCGAAACGAGCCACCAACTTTCGCATTCTCACCCGTATCGAGAACGATGCCGGTGGTGCGTCCCGAGGCGTAGAGCGAGAGGACGGCCTGGATCTGGACGTAGAAGGCGGGCACGTTGAACGTCTCGAACATGATCTGCGTCATCTTCTCGCGGTTGGAGCGCGGGTTCATGGGCGCCTCGGTCATGAGCACCTGTGGTAACCGCACGAAACCGGTTCCTACGAGTCTGTGCGTGCGTGTACGTCTGTTGCTCACGGGATGCTCTTCGGGGGCGACGCGCAGTTCGTTGTAGAAGGTGTGGTGCCAGATCTTCTCCATGTCGTCCCAGTTCGTGACGATGCCGTGCTCGATGGGATAGCGCAGCGTCAGAATTCCTGAATTACTTTGGCTGGTTTTGCAGAAAACTTGTAGTATGACGTCATATGCAAGGATTTTGTACCTCTCTTGGACTGCGCCTCGTCTCCGACGTAGCTGTCCTTCTGGCCCATGCCCACCATGACGCCCTAAATTAATTTTTGGGTTTAATAATGCTTTAGAGGGAAGTTTCTTTCTGCGGCGGCGTTTTGCCGTGGAAATTGGAATTACAACACGTAGGTGCAGTCTCGACAAACTTTATGTGGTCTTTACCAATGCCTTCCATTTTACACGTTGTGATTGCTCTGGTCTTATGTGTTTGTGAGTGTGACCCATTGTGTGCTGCATGAACGTACATAAGCCCGAAAGAAGCAGTCACCTGATGCCTGGGGCGGCCAACGATGGAGGGAAAGACCGCCCGTGGTGCGTCGTCACCGGCGAAACCGGCCTTGCACATGCCCGAGCCATTGTCGATGACCAACGCGGCAATTTCTTCCTCGCACATATTGCTATTTTATTATTTTTTTTTCAGTCCTCAACCGTTCAACAGAGCAACCTAAGGGGATTAGTGTAGTTTCTGGGGCGCACGACAACTGGAATGGTCTATGGTTTGGAACGTAGTGAGAGGGGCTAGGGCTTATCAGTTGTAGAGTTCTTGGAAGTGGTCGGGGGTGGCTGCGTGCGTCACCTTCCAAGAATCGTGACCATATATGGGCATGCGCTGCACCATGCCCATATATGGATCTGTCTGGCGTGCGGCGCTGCTGTCAGCACTAATTGTGTCGTAGGTGATAAGGCGGTTGCGTGCGCTAGCGGCGGTCGTAAACCACGCACAAAGGCACGTGCATTCCTATGCGACTACGATACAAATAACTGTTAGATCCTTTCTGAAAATAGCACCTCAAGCGCACATTTTAGGCCATTTCAGCGGCGTATGTACAATGCTCAGCTAATCCCTCCGCTACCGCTATGCATTTGATTACTGCCTACCCGTCACGTTAGACAGAATCTTTATTTAAAGAGTCATTGCTTCGTACACGTGTGTGGCCGCCAGTGATTACGCAGGTACATATGGCCTGAAGCCAGAAGCAAACTTTTACAGCTTCTTGTTCTAAAGCATTGAGGTACACTGCACAGAATAACTTCACTACATTTACAAAATCTTTACAGAAGTGGTTCAAACAACTGATTGTATTGCCACTGTACGCATATGTAGGTTTTTGCAACCGACACAACGCCTGCGTCCAAACTTGTTAAGTTGCCGATCACAAATTGCTGATGCATAAAACGTGTCTCTACAACGACCACAAAAAACGTCTTAATCACAGAGTGATGAGGTGATCTCAGAAGCACTTGCGATGGACGATGGAGGGACCGCTCTCGTCGTACTCTTGCTTGCTGATCCTGCAGCGAAGACCATTCCCTAGTCCACTTATTGTATTTCGTTCGCACAAGCAAGCGCACAGCACACCACCACACGCGTACGTACGCCCATTTGTTACACACTGCACGCAGGAATAAAACTGGCCCAAGAGAGAATACGCGGCAAGCAAAACGCACCACATCTGCTGGAAGGTCGAGAGCGAGGCGAGGATCGATCCGCCGATCCAGACGGAGTACTTGCGCTCCGGAGGCGCGATGATCTTGATCTTCATCGTCGATGGCGCCAGCTGCGAGAGCTCCTGAAGAACGCGGTGACCACACAGTTTAACGCTTGGTCCTCTCAAAGGCACAAGCAAATAAATGCCTGCTGCATGCGGTCGGCGATGCCGGGGAACATGGAGGTGCCCCCGGAGAGGACGATGTTGGCATAGAGGTCCTTGCGGATGTCGATGTCGCACTTGGTGATCGAGTTGTACGTCGTCTCGTGGATGCCCGTCGACTCCATGCCGATAAATGACGGCTGGAACATTACCTCGGGACAGCGGAAGCGCTCGTTCCCAATTGTGATCACCTATGGAAATGTGACATCTGCTGGCTCGTTTCGGATATTTTGTTCGGAAGTTGCGCTCACTTGGCCATCGGGCAGTTCGTAGGACTTCTCGAGCGAGCTGCTGGTCGTCGCCGTCGACAGTTCCTGCTCGTAGTCCATGGCGACGTAGCACAACTTTTCCTTGATGTCGCGCACGATCTCGCGCTCGGCTGAAATCAGCACGTCATGATGACGGCTCAAAACAGAAATTAGGAGAAAAGTGAGGAACCGGTCGTGACGAAGGAGTGGCCGCGCTCCGTGAGGATCTTCATCATGTAGTCGGTGAGGTCCCTGCCGGCGAGGTCCAGTCGCATGATGGCGTGCGGCAGCGCGTAGCCCTCATAGATGGGCACCGTGTGCGAGACGCCGTCGCCTGGAAATTTTCGAAGAAAAAACTGAAAATTCCGAAAGGAGCCATCAACCTAAAAAGCTCCACCTGTATCCAGCACGATGCCCGTAGTGCGACCCGAGGCGTAGAGGGAGAGGACGGCCTGGATGTTGACGTAGAAGGCGGGCACGTTGAACGTCTCGAACATGATCTGAGTCATCTTCTCGCGGTTGGAGCGCGGGTTCAAGGGCGCCTCGGTCATGAGCACCTAAAATAAATCGCCATTTTTGGTATTGGGTTCATTATTTAGAAGGGACAGTGGTCCTCAGACTTGGATCGAATTACGTTTTTAATCCAATTATATTTCAGGAAATTTTGCAACGACAAATATTGTTGCATGAGGTGTTCTGAGTTTGTTGCCAATGCTAGCAGAAAGCCAAAGAGACTTGGTACTATGTAAGTAGGTTCGTTGGGTCTTTTTTTGCGACTCTCTTTATGATTGTAAAAAACTGCCTCTTTTACAGTCTTTTTTTTTTGATTGCCCAATTCTAGTCCCAATGTTTTTTTGGGATCAGTCGTGTTGCTCGTTATGCACACTTTGCCAGCCCCAACTTTCCTAGGGCCCGGCCTGGCCCAGCTTCGGGCCTAAAGGCTGATTCGAGATTTAACTGTCTTTGCATCGGTCTCGGTCTCGGTCTTGTCATGCCAAACTGCGAAGACCGAAACCGAGACCGATGGGAAGACAATTAATCAGGGTGTACGCGTCAGCGTACAACCCTAATATGTGACGACTTCTGAATGCGGATTTTTGAATTTTCGATCGCCTATAACTTTTGATTGCCTGAACGGATTTGGACGCGTTATAGCTCAAACGAACCGCCTTCTTCTGGGGCATCGAACGCGCCATAACGCGTTTCCTTGTTTTGCTGCAAGGGGGCGATACCTCCAAAAATGTTGTGAAAACGCGGGTTTTTTTTTTCGTGTTCTCTGCCACTTTTTTGGACCGCCGCTCCTGAACGCCGCTAGCGATTGGGCTGAAACTTGGCATGGATACGCAGTCTATGGTGGCAATTTCTACCTCAAATGCATTTGCTCCTAGTTGCTTCCAGTCTTGAGTTATGGCCGATTTTTCCCGTTTTTTTGGACATAGCCGTTTTTTCGGCCAAAACTTTGTTAGCTATAGGCGCTTCAACCGCTCATCGGAGAGATTTGCTATAATGGTGAAAGTTGACCGCCCAGACATGTAGCATTTCACTTTCAGCAATTCAGGTCGCTCCGACTTCCATGTCGCCATAGCCGAATTTTTTTGATAGTTCCGACAAGAGTAAAACTCCAAAAAATGCCATGTAAACCCCCAATTTTTTTTTTATTTTCGTGAACAATACGTCAAGGCGAGTCATCGGTGTCAATGTTTTTAAAGTTTCATCACTGGATAATGAGATATGAGCTCCTAAACCTTCAAAAAATGATTTTATTTTTATTTTTTTTTATAATTTTTTTGTTAAAGTAATCGGCATGAAACTTTGCAAACATATGCTGTATACAATCAGAAATTAATCCCCCAAATGGATTCTTCCTAAATGCCCACAATCTTGAGATCCGGAACACTTAGTAATGTTGCGTCTTGGACAACAAATCGAGAGGTCGCGGGTTCGACTCCCGCTGGCGTCTCTGCCATCTCTTAAAAACCAATCAATATTGCGTTACCCCAGTGTCCCTTCCTGCCCCACCCATGTTGTTCCCATGAACCACCCTGCATTTTTTCAGTTTTTTCGTTTTTCTTTTCTGGATGTTAAAATTGTTTTTTGGCTGACTTCAAGTGCTTTTGGGATGGGCTCTATGTCCAACCTCACAAGAGAGAGATTCATGCACGCACGCACACGCACGCACGCACGCACGCACGCACGGACTCACGCACGCACGCACGCACGCACGTCCGCCCGCACTCTTGCATGTGCGCACGCACACACCGACGCACGCAAGCACGCCTGCACTCTCGCAGGCACGCACTCGCGCACTTTCGTACGCATGCACGCACGCAGGCGCGCACGCACGGATGCACGCAGGTACGCACGCACGCACGCCATAGTTGACCACCATCTTGGCCGCGCAGAGGGTGGCATAGGACGCGTCCTCAACGAGCATGCTGGTTGTGGTGGCGTCCTCGTGGTCGGGCTTGGGGTAACGAGCGCGTCACGCGCCACTCGCTGGTGTTCAGCCCCTGGATCTGTAACTCGAGGAGTTGCAGCACGTCTTTGGTGTTCGAGACGTTGCCCAGGAAGGAAGGTGTTTGTAAAGAAATTCTACAGTTTTGAACTTGTACACTGTACACATTTTTATTTAATATCGACGTTTCGGCTACGACACCCCCTCCCCCCACAGAATGGTCTCTGGCGTCCCCCCCCCACCCACTTCAAAAAACCCGGTTACATGTATGCTACTGTGGTAGGGAAACTCACGCCCCCTGTTTTGTGCACCTTGTTTGCACCCGAAATCCGTGCATGCGTGGGAGCACATTTCGTACATGTCAATACGAAAAAACACTGTATTAAGGAAAAATTTGCAGGCAGCTGCAAAAAAGGGGGAATATGTGACTTCCGTAGAGCTGAAGTCCACTTTGAAAAAAGATTGTATAAATAAGAGCATTGCAGTGGAGTCCACTTTGAAAAACGATTGTATAACAGCATTGCAGTTGATGTGGAGTCCATTTTTTCTAAAAACGATTGTATAAGAGCATGCAATGGTATGAACAATCAATTTGCTTGTCACATATTCGGCGTTTTTAGCGTGAGCTATTTTGGCATATTTCATTTCGGACAACAGTCATTCTAGTGACATCACTGTTGCCCACGCACCCCACCACCCCACACGTGTACGCCTCTTATCAACTAAGCGCATGCCCGTTTGAAGTGGTACTTCGGTACCGAGAATCGTGCCCATATATGGACATGAACCATAGCCATGGTCAACAAAGGCGTGCGTCATCGTAATTCTGGAGAAAATGACACGCGCCCCCATCCTTCACGCCCCCCCCCCCATCCCAACTTCTCAACAAACAACAGCGAATGGTACGTAGGTATGTATGTAGATCGACGTAGACCCTGTGCACCGAAAGTTCAACTTGGATTGATAATACAGTCGCGACCATAGATAAGCCATCAA
Source organism: Paralinhomoeus sp. GSCO2_6 (assembly GCA_030248085.1). Lineage (NCBI taxonomy): Eukaryota > Metazoa > Nematoda > Chromadorea > Monhysterida > Linhomoeidae > Paralinhomoeus > Paralinhomoeus sp. GSCO2_6. The sequence goes on along the minus strand of JASAMY010002873.1, from coordinate 209 downwards.
CATGTGCGGCGGCGACGAAGACATTGTCACGTTGGTGATCGACGATGGCTCGGGCATGTGCAAGGCGGGCTTCAGTGGCGATGACGCCCCACGGGCCGTCTTTCCCTCCATCGTCGGTCGCGCTCGGCATCAGGTGTGGGATCACAGATAACATACCGCAAAGGTGTAAATTCCAGCAATACGTAACTGAACGAAGAACAACATACAAC
>JASAMY010001300.1:0-13116 GCA_030248085.1 Paralinhomoeus sp. GSCO2_6 | reverse complement strand
CGACATGTTCAGTTCACCTGTGGCTGACGGTGTGGGTGCAGCGGCCGGCACCGGAGGAGCCGGGGGGAGGGGGCGTCGTCGCCGACTCTCGAGCGCGCTGTGTCGTCGACGCCGCCGACACCGACAGGCGTGTCGACAAAGTCGACAAGGCCGCGAAAGCCGATCGAGTCACCGAGGTTTTCGGCTATCACGGCCACCGCGCCTTCAAGCGGGGCTTGTAGTGGAACTCCGCACGTCTACTCGCTCTCCCTGTGTGCAACATTTGTTCTCTCTCTACAAAAAAAATATAAATCTACCACATGGGGCAAATTTAAAATTAAATTTCAAGAAACGAAACGGCCTGTGAAGCAGCAACCAGCCAACAACCAAAAAAAATTCAGTACCGCTTCAGCTCCGCCAATTTGGTCTTGGTTCGGCTTCCGCTTCTCTGAGTCGGCGTTGAACTGATTCAGCACGTACTCCCACGCATTCCGCTGTTTCGCGGCAGACGTGGGGTCCGACGCAGAGCATTTGATCCCATTCACATTATCGAGAATCAGCCCACACAGCCTCACTGAGTCGGGGCCGGAAATGCGGTTCATTTTTTAGCGCTGCCTCAATTTTAACGGCTCATTAATTGCTGGAAAAGATTTACCGCAGCGCAAAACTGATTTGGAATCCATGCGCCCCCGTTGTCCCCGTGGCGCATTGACCTAACACTCCAATCCAATTCAAAGCACTCTAATTCACGTTGTCAGCATACGGGCCCAGATCTCAACAACCGTACACCGTAATTGAAAAAATCAAATTTTACTGGATTCAGCATCAAAAACTACATAACATACCATCATACGTAGGACTGCAACACATACATACAGGCACAGAAAACTTTTTTCGGAAATCAGCGAATCTCGGCAATACAAACAAAAAGTTTTTTCTCCCTATTAGAGTAACAACTACAGTATTCTTTTAGAGGTTGGCCTACCAGTTTTTTGTGCTGATTCTAATAAAAATAAAAGAAACTTCGTTGCTCGAACTTTTTTTAAAAATGTACCTGATTTTACAAGTTTACGGCATATACTACCTTCTTGCTATTTAATTGAATCTTACCTAAGCCTAAGCCTAAGCCTAAGCCTAAGCCTAAGCCTAAGCCTAAGCCTAAGCCTAAGCCTAAGCCTAAGCCTAAGCCTAAGCCTAAGCCTAAGCCTAAGCCTAAGCCTAAGCCTAAGCCTAAGCCTAAGCCTAAGCCTAAGCCTAAGCCTAAGCCTAAGCCTAAGCCTAAGCCTAAGCCTAAGCCTAAGCCTAAGCCTAAGCCTAAGCCTAAGCCTAAGCCTAAGCCTAAGCCTAAGCCTAAGCCTAAGCCTAAGCCTAAGCCTAAGCCTAAGCCTAAGCCTAAGCCTAAGCCTAAGCCTAAGCCTAAGCCTAAGCCTAAGCCTAAGCCTAAGCCTAAGCCTAAGCCTAAGCCTAAGCCTAAGCCTAAGCCTAAGCCTAAGCCTAAGCCTAAGCCTAAGCCTAAGCCTAAGCCTAAGCCTAAGCCTAAGCCTAAGCCTAAGCCTAAGCCTAAGCCTAAGCCTAAGCCTAAGCCTAAGCCTAAGCCTAAGCCTAAGCCTAAGCCTAAGCCTAAGCCTAAGCCTAAGCCTAAGCCTAAGCCTAAGCCTAAGCCTAAGCCTAAGCCTAAGCCTAAGCCTAAGCCTAAGCCTAAGCCTAAGCCTAAGCCTAAGCCTAAGCCTAAGCCTAAGCCTAAGCCTAAGCCTAAGCCTAAGCCTAAGCCTAAGCCTAAGCCTAAACCTAAGCCTAAGCCTAAGACTAAGTCTAAGCCTAAGCCTAAGCCTAAGCCTAAGCCTAAGCCTAAGCCTAAGCCTAAGCCTAAGCCTAAGCCTAAACCTAAGCCTAAGCCTAAGCCTAAGCCTAAGCCTAAGCCTAAGCCTAAGCCTAAGCCTAAGCCTAAGCCTAAGCCTAAGCCTAAGCCTAAGCCTAAGCTAAAGCCACCCTAAGCCTAAGCCTAAGCCTAAGCCTAAGCCTAAGCCTAAGCCTAAGCCTAAGCCTAAGCCTAAGCCTAAGCCTAAGCCTAAGCCTAAGCCTAAGCCTAAGCCTAAGCCTAAGCCTAAGCCTAAGCCTAAGCCTAAGCCTAAGCCTAAGCCTAAGCCTAAGCCTAAGCCTAAGCCTAAGCCTAAGCCTAAGCCTAAGCCTAAGCCTAAGCCTAAGCCTAAGCCTAAGCCTAAGCCTAAGCCTAAGCCTAAGCCTAAGCCTAAGCCTAAGCCTAAGCCTAAGCCTAAGCCTAAGCCTAAGCCTAAGCCTAAGCCTAAGCCTAAGCCTAAGCCTAAGCCTAAGCCTAAGCCTAAGCCAAGCCCACCCTAAGCCTAAGCCTAAGCCTAAGCCTAAGCCTAAGCCTAAGCCTAGTCCTTGGGAACCGCACAGAGTAGATCCCAGATCATTCCCATGATTCCCAGATTTTTGCAATTGATCCCAGATCAATTGTGGCAGACGCGTCAAAACGTGCACTGCAAATGCCCATCTTTTTTGTTAAAAATCAGCGCTGTTTTAAAGTTTTGTCCCCTACACCTTGCGCCGCAGGCGAAAATTGGCTGTTGAACGTCGTTTTCTTCATTTTTTTGGCGTAAAATTCAGCAGAACTTACATACGCCCCTTCGGCCCTCGTCTCCGCCCATTGAGCTCAAATTTAAACAGGAGGTAGGTAGGTACCCTGTTGCAAAAAATTTCAGCAAATTCCTAACACCCATCGAGCTTTGCATGTCTGCGCTTTTGGGGGAGGGCAGTGCGTGCGATGATGAGAGAGAACGCCTATCTACACGCCGCCAGAACGGGTGAAGCGCGCTATTGAGTGGGCTGCGCTCTCCTTCAGCCATGTTTTTAGGACTCTGCCCCAATATCTTGACTGGCAGTGAAGGACTCGCCTGTCACACAAGCAAAGTTTTTTCATTTGCAATTTGTTATGCACTTATACACACACAACACAAGCTCTCGTACATGATGGAGAGCAAAAAGTTGCAGGGGGCAGTCCAGAAGTTAGGGGGGGGGGCAGTCCGCCCCTCCCTGCCCCTATGTACAGTCAATTGTGTAAATAAAATCTGCAATCGGCACGATCGAGTCGGCTCGCGGCCGGCTCGATCCCCCTTATAGGATCGTGCCGCTGCGAGCCGCATGTTGGAGGATAGGGCTGCCGTCCCACCCACTCAGCCACTATGAGCCACGCTCGCGCCGCGGGAGTGCATAGATTGCGGAGTGGGCGGCGGTGCCTTGTCCATGCCCACTCCCTCCCAACTGCTGGCCGCTACGACTGCTCGGTCCTGTAACACACGTTGTGTGTGTTGCATGGTGTACGGAAGACACTGCGTGTACGGGTCTTCAGTCCAGCAGAGAACCGCCGCCGCCCACTCCGCAATCTACGCACTCCCGCGGCGCGAGAGCGGCTCGTAGTGGCTGAGTGGGTGGGATGGCAGGCCTATCCTTCATCATGCGGCTCGCAGCGGCACGATCTTATAAGGGGGATCGAGCCGGCCGCGAGCCGACTCGAAAGTCGATTTTATTTACAAAATTGACTGTAGCGCCGCCACTGCTGAGGACTCGCCTTGGCGTATTGTTGACGAAAATCGAAGAAAAATTGGTGGTTTACATGTAATTTTTTGGAGTTTTACTCTTGGTGCAACTAACAAAAAAAATCGCCATTGTCGATATAGACACTGGTCGCGCCCAATTTGTTGAAAGTACAATGCTACATGTCTAGGCGATCAACTTTCACCATTATAGCAAATCTCTGCGATGAGCGGTTGAGGCGCCTATAGCGCACAAAATTTTGGCCGAAAAAACGACTATGTCCAAAAAAACGGGCAAAATCGGCCATAACTCAACACTGGTAGCACCTAGAGGCAAATGCTTTGCAGGTTGAAAATGCCATCATTGGCCGCGCTTACACGCCAAGTTTCAGCGCAATCGCGAGTGGCATTCGGGAGCGGCGGTCCAAAAAAGTGGCAGAGAACAAGAGAAAAAAAAACCCGCGTTTCCACAACATTTTCGGAGGTATCGCCCCCTTGCAGCAAAACAAGGAAACGCGTTACGGCGCGTTCGATGCCCCAGAAGAAGGCGGTTCATTTGAGCCATAACGCGCCGAAATCCGTTCAGGCAATCAAATGTTATAGGCGATCGAAAATTCAAAAAGCCGCATTGAGAAGTCGTCACATATCTGACGCGTACACCCTGATACCATGCCACTCTGCAACTCATGCATGTTGACCAAGAAAACTTATTTTTAATCAAAGATATCTGACAACTCACAATGACATAACGTTTCTGATCATAACTCACCAACGGTACATCGGATCGTCTTCATTCAACTTCCATACAATTCAGCATGAAAAACTGCATCAGATACACACCTAACAACATTTTATACCCTTTGCAATACTGTTTTGTGAAATAATAACACCACATCAATTCCGACCATACTTATTTGCATCATATCTCAACAACCGTTCACCGTAATTGAAAAATTCAAATTTTACTGGATTCAGCATCAAAAACTACATACCATACCATCATACGAAGGACTGCAACACATACATACAGGCACAGAAAACTTTTTTCAAAATCGGCGAATCTCGGCAATACAAACAAAAAGTTTTTCTCCCTATTAGAGTAACAACTACAGTATTCTTTTAAAGGTTGGCCTACCAGTTTTTTGTGCTGATTCCAATAAAAATAAAAGAAACTTCGTTGCTCGAACTTTTTTTAAAAATGTACCTGATTTTACAAGTTTACTGCATATACTACCTTCTTGCTATTTAATTGAATCTTACCTAAGCCTAAGCCTAAGCCTAAGCCTAAGCCTAAGCCTAAGCCTAAGCCTAAGCCTAAGCCTAAGCCTAAGCCTAAGCCAAAGCCTAAGCCTAAGCCTAAGCCTAAGCCTAAGCCTAAGCCTAAGCCTAAGCCAAAGCCTAAGCCAAAGCCTAAGCCAAAGCCTAAGCCTAAGCCTAAGCCTAAGCCTAAGCCTAAGCCTAAGCCTAAGCCTAAGCCTAAGCCTAAGCCCAAGCCTAAGCCCAAGCCTAAGCTCATGCACTCATGCACGCATGGACGTATTCATGGATGGACACACGCACCAGCGCGAGCGCGCACACACACACATACTTATTTGCATCATATCTCAACAACCGTACACCGTAATTGAAAAATTCAAATTTTACTAGATTCAGCATCAAAAACTACCCATAGTACAATACCATGCCACTCTGCAACTCATGCATGTTGACCAAGAAAACTTATTTTCAATCAAAGATATCTGACGACTCACAATGACATAACGTTTCTGATCATAACTCACCAACGGTACATCGGATCGTCTTCATTCAACTTCCATACAATTCAGCATGAAAAACTGCATCAGATACACGCCTAACAACATTTTATACCCTTTGCAACTGTTTTGTGAAATAATAACACCACATCAATTCCGACCATACTTATTTGCATCATATCTCAACAACCGTTCACCGTAATTGAAAAATTCAAATTTTACTGGATTCAGCATCAAAAACTACATACCATACCATCATACGAAGGACTGCAACACATACATACAGGCACAGAAAACTTTTTTCGGAAATCGGCGAATCTCGGCGATACAAACAAAAAGTTTTTTCTCCCTATTAGAGTAACAACTACAGTATTCTTTTAAAGGTTGGCCTACCAGTTTTTTGTGCTGATTCCAATAAAAATAAAAGAAACTTCGTTGCTCGAACTTTTTTTAAAAATGTACCTGATTTTACAAGTTTACGGCATATACTACCTTCTTGCTATTTAATTGAATCTTACCCTAAGCCTAAGCCTAAGCCTAAGCCTAAGCCTAAGCCTAAGCCTAAGCCCAAGCCTGCACAATTGCATGTGCATGCACGCATGCACATAATGTACATAGCACCTAGGTATGTACAATGTATCGTCATTACCGTATTTTGCATGCAGCTATTGACCCCTTCCCAAAAAAAAAACGTCTCGGTGTCGAGCGGACTCGATCGCGCTATCGTACGCGCATGTACGTCGGGCCATTCGCGAGTTGCTTTGCATTTATTTATCAGGGTGTACGCGTCAGCGTACAACCCTAATATGTGACCACTTCTCAATGTGGGTTTTTGAATTTTCGATCGCCTATAACTTTTGATTGCCTGAACGGATTTCGACGCGTTATGGCGCAAATGAACCGCCTTCTTCTGGGGCATCGAATGCGCCATAACGCGTTTCCTTGCTTTACTGTAAGGGGTCAATACCTCCGAAAATTTCACGTTTTTTTCGAGGTTTTTCGTGCGCCATTCTCGAACGTCTTATGCTATTGGAATGAAACTTGCCAGACATTGGCGACTCATATCGGGTCTTAAAAACCTAAATGGGTTCCTTTGTTAGCGTTCCCTATCTCGAGATAATGTCAATAGTATGGTCGATTTTGACAACTTTTTGAAATCATGTCAAGGTTTTTCGTGTTTTCCCTACTGCACTAACGCGCTATAGCACGTATGCATACTCGGTCACAGTACAGAGATATGTCCCAAACTGTTTGAAAGCAAAAATCAAAACACGTCATTTTGTTTTGAAACAGCACAGGCGTCTACAACTCACATTTTTAGAAAGAAAAGCTTCTGAAGTAATTTGTGCTAGGTGCTGTTAATCTTGAGTTATGGTTTACTTTGTGAGTCAGTGCTTGGGCACAGTGGGTTTGTCTGTCAGTGCTTTGGCGCGATCCGTAAGGCATCAGACTACCGATCGAGAGGTCGCCAGTTCAACTCCCGATGGCGGCTTTGCTTTTGCACGTGTCCCTGCAAGAGGGATAACGACTTGTTGCCCCACCCTTCCACTTTGGTCATTTCTCTAGGTTCTGCCGATTTTTTTTTGATTTTTCGAACTTGTGGAAAGTTTGAAAAGCATGCGCGCGTGCGTGCATACATACGTGCGAGCGTGCGTGCGTGCGTGCCTGCATAGGTTTGCAGGTGGCTGCAAAAAAGGTGAATATGTGACGCTATTTTGTTAAAGTCCAGTTTGAAAAAGAGGGGTATTAATTAAGGCATGCCTCATTGATGTATAGCCACCTACACTTTGCAGCTGATCAACTTCAGTTTGAACAAACCGTGTATAAAAACTGAACCAAACGCAGCAACACGTCACATATTCGGCATTTGTTGTGTGAGCCATCCTCATTCAGCCAAAACGCAACAGCAATCCTTTAAGACACGCTTTTTGTAAAAACCAACCCTGAGGTGGCCAAATCCCCGAAAGTTTCTTTGATTGTCCTGAAAATCGGCTACCTAGACCAGAATTTCGCGAGGATTCCGAAAATCAGCTCAGAATTTCCGTTTTCCGTCGTGAACTTTTGTTATGCGCAAAAAACCATTTTACGGGTAGCACTTTTTGCAGTTTCAGTTTTTGGCCCATATGTTAGGATTCTGCGCTTCAACCTCGTGAAATTCTGCGTCTTCTGAAGCTAAAATTATGCAATTCAAAGTTACAAAATGGCGAGAAATTATGGGTTAAAATAATTCGATAATCGGAAAATTTGTTTTTTTTTTGTGTGGTTTACGCATCTTACATTTGCGCACCACGAAACCTACTCCAGCGGATAGCGCGTTTCATTACGCGTCGAATGAGCTATAAACGAACAAAATTCGGGCACCCACATAGATTGAAAAATGCGTTTAAAGTTGCCAACTGCAGTACAAAGAAAATTCAGTTTTTGGTCCATATGTTCAGATTCCGCGCTTCAATTTTAAATCTGATAATGGATTCGAAATCCTCGAAAAATTCTGCGTCTCCAGAAGTTGAATCAAGGCAAGGCATGCAAATCAAGGTTACACAATGGTGTAAAATTATGCGTTAAAGAATTCGATCATTGGAAAATCAGGGTTTTTTTGTGTGGTTTGCGCATTTCACGTTTGCGCATCACGAAACCTGCCCCAGCGGATAGCGCGTTTCATTACGCGTTGAATGAGCTATAAACGAACAAATTTCGGGCACCCACGTAGATAAAAAAATGCGTTTAAAGTTGCCAACTGCAGTACAAAGAAGTTTCGCCTGAAAATAGAGATGTCTGCATTGCACCATAAACCCTCTGATTAGCCGCCTGGGGCTATCTGTTTCAGTTGCACCGTAATAGGGGGACATATTTTCGGGGGGGGCAGAATTTTAAGGGCTGGGGTGTGTGGGTGGCTTTGTTGCCAATGTCCACATTGCACATAGTTGGATGTCACACAAACGTGGGCACAGTCTCATACACTTTTACATACTTTTACGTAGACCTACAAGGTACTGCATACGCATGCATGTCTATGCAGCCCCCCCTTTACACTGAAAATAGTTGGCATCGGGACTGGATGATTGATGAAAGGGGGGGGGGTAATTGGAGGGTTTGCCGTGTTTTCTTTTGAGCTAACAATGGAATGCAGTCTTATTTACATTCGTTTTCGATCGATGGTATGTATGTTGGCATGCATAAACCATAGACAGATAACAGAATTTGCTAGGTTTACTTATTCTGCCATGGACAATTTTAGAATTCGCAAAACAGGATGACACATTTTTCTTCAACCAAGGTTTGTAGAAAGGAATTTCATATTGATCTGAATGTAATGTGGTGAACTGCATGTTGCATTTGCGAGTTGCTCCCCCACTGTGCATGTAGTGAGCAACATTGGGTTCAAAACCATTACCATCACCATACCATACATCACCACCATCCATCACCATCACCATACCATCACCATAACCATCACCATACCAATGCAGTGACAGCGCACATACAGGTATAACTTGAGCAGGTATAAAATTCTTCGCAACAGGTTGGTTCTCTCAGTGGTCCTCCCTGCCCACAGATCAACACCGACACAGATCAACACAGATCTACAGTTCAGTCGATTTCAGTTCGTCGTGGCTGGCAGCTGAACCAATTGCGTTGTAAGTGCAGGTGATTGTTCTATAGCCTGCAGAGTGCTTCGCCAACATTTATTAGCATTCAGGAAACATTGGATCATCTTGAAAAGTTGTGTTATTCTCTACTATTAGAGGCGCATACAGTATTGTAGCATGCTACATCCATATGCTGAAGCATACTGGTGGGGCGTCTAGTTGTTGTGTGCCAATTTGTGCTTGGAACGCCTTTGTACAATTGAAGTGCATAGTTCTTGTTGTGTCACCATTTTTTGGCAACAACTAATGATTTTCCTTTAGAATGTGGTGAATAAGGTTGTTTTTGCTGGGATATTTTGCTATGGCTGCGGCGTCCCTAGCCTAAATAGAATGTTGCACCCGCAAGACAAGCTGGTTGTTGGGCGCTTCATATTGGGCGCTTGTTGGGCGAAATCGATGCCTCAATTGGTGCAGGCCCAGATTCGTAGTACAGTTTTGGCTGTTAGACACATTGCCCATATCGTAAACTCTCTAATGTACCCCCCCCCGTTCATCAATCATCCAGTCCCGATGCCAACTATTTTCAGTGTGGGGGGGGGCTGCATAGGCATTCATGCATATGCAGTGCCTTGTAGGTCTATGTGAAAGTATGTAAAAGTGTATGAGACTGTGCCCACGTTTGTGCGACATCCATCTATGTGCAATGTGGACATAGGCAACAAAGCCACCCACACATCAAGCACTTAAAATTCTGCTCCCCCCCAGAAAATATGTCCCCCTATTTCGGTGCAACTGAAGCAGTTAGCCCCAGGCGGCTAATCAGAGGGTTTATGGTGCAATGCAGACATCTCTATTTTCAGGCGAAACTTCTTTGTACGGCAGTCGGCAACTTTAAACGCATTTTTTGATCTACATGGGTGCCCGAAATTTGTTCGTTTATAGCTCATTCGACGCGTAATGAAACGTGCTATCCGCTGGAGTAGGTTTCGTGTTGCGCAAATGTAGGATGCGTAAACCACACGGAAAAAACCCAGATTTTCCAACGATCGAATTCTTTCACGCATAATTTTACACCATTGCATAACCTTGATTTGCATGATTTCAACTTCAGGAGACGCAGAATTCTACGAGGATTTCGAATCCATCATCAGATTTAAAATTGAAGCGCGGAATCTGAACATATGGGCCAAAAACTGAACTTTCTTTGTACTGCAGTTGGCAACTTTAAACGCATTTTTTGATCTATGTGGGTGCCCGAATTTTGTTCGTTCATAGCTCATTCGACGCGTAATGAAACGCGCTATCCGCTGGAGTAGGTTTCGTGGTGCGCAAATGTAAGATGCATAAACCACACGAAAAAAACACAAATTTTCCGATTATCGAATTATTTTAACCCATAATTTCTCGCCATTTTGTAACTTTGAATTGCATGATTTTAGCTTCAGAAGACGCAGAATTTCACGAGGATTCCGAATCTATCATCAGAATCGAAATTGAAGCGCAGAATCCTAAGATATGGGCCAAAAACTGAAACTGCAAAAAGTGCTACCCGTAAAATGGTTTTTTGCGCATAACAAAAGTTCACGACGGAAAACGGAAATTCTTAGCTGATTTTCGGAATCCTCGCGAAATTCTGGTCTAGGTAGCCGATTTTCAGGACAATCAAAGAAACTTTCGGGGATTTGGCCACATTAGGCCAGAATAGGTTGGTTTTTACAAAAAGCGTGTCTTAATACCTCATCTCTCTCTGACAATGCGTTGCCATTGGCCATTACCATGGGCCTGGCACAGCCAAATTTCCTGGTTAAATAATCGGCACCCTGCTAACATTTGTGACATGTGGGTTGCCACTACAGTTAGTGATGTGCATGCATACATACTGTACTGGCTCCATTCGTCAGTCCCCTTTTTGGCATTTCAACCAATGATGAACTGCTTCTAAACGTTTGCATAGTGCAATGCACCATTTTACATCTTGTGAGTGCTTACGTGTATGCATGCGTGCCTGCGCGCGTGCGTATGTACGTGCGCCTGCATCGTGTTCCATGTACAAGATCATGGGGTCCTTCCTGCCTGTCTCGCAACCATGTGGCATTCAGTCATGCGGCATATGTGAATGCACTGTGTTCCAGTCTAGTTCAGTCCTAAAAGTGCCACTGCACCTTCCTATGCACGCGAACACAGAAAAAAAATTAAAATTAATTGGGAAGTGGGAAAATATGGCTGCGAACACAAAAAATGCCGAATATGTGACGTGTTGCTGCGTTTGGTTCAGTTTTTATACACGGTTTGTTCAAACTGAAGTTGATCAGCTGCAAAGTGTAGGTGGCTATACATCAATGAGGCATGCCTTAATTAATACCCCTCTTTTTCAAACTGGACTTTAACAAAATAGCGTCACATATTCAATTTTTTTGCAGCCACCTGCAAATTTTCCTTAATATAATTTCTATCAATCGATTCATTGTAGTGCACCGAACGGTAGGGTGCCACGTTGATATTCAATACCCACGCGACCTACCGCATGTATAAACACCATGAGTGTTTACTTACACAACACAAGAAGCAAAGAGCTTGGACTGACAGCATTGCTTCAACCATCTTTTTTTCTAACCTCACGCCGATCAAGTGACCGACCGCGCACAGGACGAGAAGTTGCGGAGAAGATGGCCAAACGGTTGGTGCTTCACACGAGCGCTAAGCGTCACTGGCAAGCTATTGGCTGAGGAGCTCGCATGTTGTTGTCAATGCCAGAGTTGGTATTATAAATTCCAGAACAACAGAACAGGAAGGCGTCACGGAGATGTTACTCTTCTCCGTGACGCCTTCCTGTTTTGAGGCACATAGTCACGAGGACCATCGAAGATATTTTTGCAATCTAGGGTTGCGACAGCAAGAGAAATTCCTATTGACACGCAAATCCTCGTTCTCTGGGGTGCCATCAAGAATCGAACCCGCAAGACGCGCAAGAGCGCCCAAGACGCCGATTCTCTACCGCTACGCCAAACACAGCCCAACCGCTGAAGATAGGATTGCAAAGCTGTGAGCAAGCGACAGCACTAGAGAATCAAATTGACAGCGATCACTCGTTAGTGAACCCATCAAGAATCGAACCTAGAGCCGTACGCGCATGAGGCCGAGTGTCTACTACTAGATCATCCCCAAAAGTTCGCTGTATTGCAGCGGGAATTGTGCAGTGGCGGCTGCCGTCTGCGCGCTGCTGCTTGGCGTTGTCGACGGCGAAGAGGAAGAGACGGCCTCCCAGCTCTGGCGGACCGGATCTGGTGAAGGCGCTGCGGAGCGTGTGCCAACTCCGAGAAAGGGCTCTCTGTCCGCCTGTACACTTCCCGGTACACACGTTTTGTAGCAAGTGCTACTGGGGGAGGATATTATCGGGAAACGAAAATTGGCGTTCAGCGCGGGCGCCTCCGACAACGACTACAACGACGACGACGCCGGGAGCTGAACAGAGCTGACGAGGAGACTGATCTCGTCACGCATTGCTGCAAAAGCGCTGGGGCATGCACAATTCCCTATCTGCAGCAGTATTGCTGCTGAGCATGCTGCCAGCATTCGAAATCGGGCCATTGTGACCAACGATGACTACGGTAGGTTGAGCTCGCTCGTGGGAGAAAACGAGTCGATTGCATCGCAGCGGCGGATACCAGCTTACACCAGCTTCAAACCAGCTGTATGCGTTCGTGCGTGCGTGCGTGCCTGGAGACAAGACATGTTTGCCACTTACAGATAAGATTTACCATGGTCAGCGCAGTGGCGTTGTGCCATACACATGTAGACGTCGTTTAAAGGCGTGGTTTACCATATAATAGGTCATTGTTGTACAGCAAGTCGAGTCCCATCAAATGATCAGCACCCGCACGTATGGCTCCTTCTTCGCTATAAAATATTCTTGTCGGGAGTCCTTTGCATCGTCTCAGACCTGCTCTGCACGTCCTGTCGCGCTGCTGGTCGCTGCACAGGCTGCGTTCTTCTTAAATATTCCCCTTTTCAAGCTGATTACCTTAGGTATAGATCACGCATGAGACGCGCCACACGCTTTGCCAACGCAGAAGATCAACCGCTTCTTTAAAGTTAGTTGACTGCTAAGATGAAGTGAACTGGATAACGAAGCGGTGGACAGAGACAAGATGGCAGCTGCGGGACGGTGCGCGTACATGACTCACTCACCACATTACCGACAGTACACTCTGTACCTACAGTACAGTACATTACCTACAG
>JASAMY010002784.1:0-13116 GCA_030248085.1 Paralinhomoeus sp. GSCO2_6 | reverse complement strand
GGTGACCCGTTTATATATGTACAGGGTGGCCCAAAAAAAGTACCCCCTTTTTTGGATTGTCATGGTTCTCCATTGAGATATTTATTTGAAATTTGGCATGCGTGTAGCCTCATTCAATCTATATATCCTCTCCAAATTTTATTGGAATCGCGGTTGGTTTAAGTGACTTACGTCAATTTTTCCATAGTTGCTGAAATTTCGAAGTGACAGACCACATCAAAGTGGCCCAAAAAAAGTACCCCCTCTCTAACTCGGGTGTGCCCAGTCGGATCTGCCTGAAACTTTGCAGCCGGAAAGGCACCCATATGCCCTTCTCAAGCCTAAAATTTCAGCGTTATCCGTTCAGGCACGCGTTAGTTTTGGATCATGCAACATCCATTATTAACTGCACATTTGCTTCTGTTGATGCTCAGCCTATTGTGGATACGGTAAGGATCATTTTTGACTCTGAAAGTAAAGACACACTGCAGCTGCCGCGGAGACGTTGTCTCGACTTCATTGAACCCTTTGAGTCGCTGGCAAACTCGCTTGACTAGAAATCCCATGCACTTGAGAAGTTTTGTAACAAAAGGTCTTTGATGGACACTCGTCCATCAATTTGGCAATCTCGAATCCTTCAAAGAGCGAACTCAGGAACTATGGAAGAACTTGGATAACGGTTGGATTCGAAACGTGATTTCCAATAAACGGCACGGCTCTCGAGGGCGTCTGACTGCGGTTGTGTCTCTCACGTCTCAACTGCTCACACATTGAGCAATTCTTCTGAAAGATTTATGTAATTGAATGTTGTATGATCCAAAACTAACGCGTGCCTGAACGGATAACGCTGAAATTTTAGGCTTGAGAAGGGCATATGGGTGCCTTTCTGGCTGCAAAGTTTCAGGCAGATCCGACTAGGCACGCCCGAGTTAGAGAGGGGGTACTTTTTTTGGGCCACTTTTATGTGGTCTGTCACTTCGAAATTTGAGCGACTATGGAATAATTGACGTAAGTCACTTAAACCAACCCGCGATTCCAATAAAATTTGAAGAGGATGTATAGATGGAATGAGGCTACACGCGTGCTAAATTTCAAATAAATATCTCAATGGAGGACCATGGTAATCTAAAAACAAAAAGGGGGTACTTTTTTTGGGCCACCCTGTACATAACTTGCACATTAAGTGGAGTACGTACGTAAACCCAATAATTAGTCACCTTTCCATGTCTGGGCGTATGTATGGTCGCCTATGTGTATGTATGTATATGTATCTTCTTCTTCACTGAGACCGGCCCTGACGACGGCTGCGACGTATCGGCAGGCGACGCGGGGGCTGAGAGCGTCCGCGCTTGGCGCTATATACTCTCAAACGGCCTAAAACGAAGGTTGATCGCCCGGCCCAGGGGTGAGCCAACTGGTGCCGGGCGGATAGTAAAGCGAAGGCGGCGAGGGTTAGTCGCCGCCTGATAGTATTCTAGGTGCGCAGCGACCTGCGTACCTAGTTATAGTATATGGTGAGTAGGCGTTCCCCTCGGGGCCCGCCTACTTGAAGATGGGCGACGACTCGTCGTTCTGCGTGTCCTCCAGGAGAGGATCCGCGGCGGGAGGGATCGAGTCGGCCATGGTGAGCGCCTCGGCGGACGCCACGAGGGCGCTCTCGCACGCGGCCTCCTCCGTGGCCTTCTGTTTCTCGGCCTTTCGGTACTCCGGCGACACGAGCTGGATCATGCCGGAGCCGTAGGTAACCACCATCTTGGCCGCGCAGAGGGCCGCGTAGGACGCGTCCTCGACGAGCATGCTGATGTTGGTGGCGTCCTCGTGGCCGGGCTTGGGAGACGAGCGCGTCACCCGCCACTCGCTGGTGTTGAGGCCCTCGTTCTGCCACTCCAGGAGTTGCAGCACCTCCTTGATGTCCGAGACGTCGCCCAGGAAGGTGCCGTGGACGGGATGAGTCGGGCCAACGACCACCTCGTGAGGCGCACCGATGATCCAACTCTGCCCCTCCCACGGCGGGACCACCGGGACGAACGTCTCTCGCAACCAATTGAGCGTGCGCGCGTCCTTGGGGGCCAGCAGGAGGGCTCCGCTGCGTCCGACGCGACCCCACTCTCCGAAGAGGAGCGGAGGCGCGCTCCGGTCGGCCTTCATAGTGGCGAGGATCCGCTGGTGGAGGAAGTCCAACACCATCTTGCCCGCCTCCTTGGTCAGCTTGCGCTTGTCCGCAAGGCCAATGCCGATCAGCTTCGCCCGCTGCGGGGGTTGTGGGGGCCGTTTGGCCACGCCGCCCACCGCAGCGTTCTCGGCTGGGCAAGGGCGCTTGCGGGTCGGCGCCGTCTTGGTGGCTGAGGAGGTGTCGGAGGGCGGCGAGAGGGCCGAAGAGGCCGAAGATGTACATGTATGTGTATGTAAGACTGTGTGGGTGAGAAGAGAATGTGTTAGAGTGTACCGACGTATGTTCTCAGCGGCTTTTTCCCATAAAAATCGCCTCCACGTGCTTTGCGCCAACAAATCTCCCCACACATCGAACCTTCCAGTTTATATGTGTAATGTGGGGTATGTCAATTACGTTGTAATGATAATGATAGTGATATAGTGTTGATTCATCATCGCCCTTCGCACCTTGTGCGCTGCTTACGGCCTCTGTGCTGTATCGGTGCATGCGTCAATAAAAAATTATTTGATCTATTGAAAAGTTGATGAAAAATTGCCGAATATCGTGACGGGATTTTTCTTTTCTCCTCTACTACAATGTCAACGTGGATGTGTGTGTTTTTTTGCAGCTGTGGAGTGACGATCGCATCAGAGCGACGCGTCAAGCCTGGTCAACTACTTCCCCTTTGATGGTTGCCTATTTTGCAAAGCTTTTGTGGCTTCCGCCACTGCCTCAAGCGAACTTTGGGTATCGTATTATGTGCCTACCGCTTTCTGGTGGTGTTTGCATATCGGTTCACCAAAGGCGCTCTCATTCCAAGGTCGATTCAATGGAGCGACATTTTGCTTGGCCGTTATTCTCGGTCCATCAAATTGTTTCGGGACGTAGATTTCAACATGGAGGTCCCCTGCGAGGACCTGATATTTGCCAAAACGAAGAAAAGCTACAGTTGCAGGCTTACATTTGATAGTCTGCAGCACGGAGTCCGTCACGCCGGCGTGGGACGTTTATTTTCATTGCGAAGGACTCTCGGGGAACCTAATCTGTACAACGCATCGGTTCGTCAATCTCCATTGTGAGATCAGCATGAACATGAGTAGCAGTGTCAGTATGGCGCACATTGTCCTCAGTTCTGAGAATCAACGTTTATAATAATGTACGTTGAAAAATGAACGGGATTTTGAGAATTATTAGAGCGATCCAATTGGTGCGCAATAATGTTTATTTTAGGAACCGGGCAAACGCAAATTCGGAGTTTGGACGCTGGTCAATCATTCTGTGACACTATCGACCGCACAACCTGGAGGTCAGCAACCAATTTCCATTCTGTTGCGGCAACGCGCCATGCGAAGCTTTGTTGGCACTGATCAGTTTGTTTCTGCTGTAGAGAGCGGCACCATTGTGTACACGCTGAACATCAGCAGAGGAGCCACCGCACACGAGTTGCTGATGAGGCGGCACTGCATCGCGACGCTGATTCTCTCCTCTCTCTGCGCCTTCTCCACCAGCAGCCACGTCGCTCTGTCGGCTCAGCTCTGCTGTCTGCTGCAGTTGGGTGTAGTCCTCTGGGAATCTTCTACGGAATCTACCAACTCATTTCCTGGTAATCTCCGCTCACTCGTGAAAGAACAATTGACGCCAGCCAAAGCGGTAAAACTTTAGTGGCGTTGGCAGTTGCGTGGACATGCTTGGTTCTTCTGCTGAAGCTGTCCGCTTTGCTGGTGATGGAACAGAGGCGCCTACTTGTTATTCCATGGCCAGCGTTTTCGGCTACAGTGATTCTAATCGGATTGTTTGTTGTCAGTATCGGTGTAGTTTACCTTGCTTGGCTGGTATATATCTAGCCACCTTTTGGCGTGTACAGCGTCTCCACATTCTAGAGGCACCCAAATTTGTGGGGTCCTCTGCAGCATGACTTTTGCATGCCTACATAAAGGCCGCGGGGCGGGATACACCGATTACCGACGTGACGCATTAATGGAGAGCATTCACAGAAAACACAGAAAATGTACCAGTCATTAATCTGGGACAAAAAAAAATGCAATTTTGACTTTTGAGCGGTGTTTCGAAAACGTGTTTATTTAGATTCAAATGTACACTGTGGCCCAAAAAAAGTGATAGACGCAAGTTTACCGGTCTCGTTCTCGTGACCAGAGGGTCCGATTGAGCTCAAATTTTAACATGACATACTTCGACATGTTCTGCGCCAACACGCCGAATTTCATCGAATTTCGTTGGGCGTCGCTCAAACGGCAGCATTTCTGCTAAAGCCATGTCAAAAATCGAGTGTTTCTCGTGACCAGCACGTCCTAGAGGGCTCAACTTTTGTCGCAACACACGCCAACTTGCTCTGCATTACTTAACAACATTTAATTACATTTTGAATCGTGGCGCGAAAATTGCCGGAAAACTTAAACACCCCATTGAAAAATGTCTTTTTTATATTTTGAACGCAAAAAAAAACCCAAATCCAAAAAAAAAAACAACTGAAGAATCGTTTTACTTTTAAGAATAGTCGATTTCAAGGACTACAGTCAGATCAGGTTCCATACAGTGTGTTTTGCTTATTTTTTTGTAATTACGATACCGCCTTCATTCAAAGCTTGGAGGTTTGAAAAAAAAATGCGAAATCTCCACGTGGCGACGCGCCGACATCTAAACAATGCATTTTCTCTAGTTTTGGAGACTGGGATATCTGGTTTTCGAGATGCCAATCTCGCCTGATTCCAAGAAAACAATTAAAACAATTCGCCAGCAAAAGGGATGGGGAGGGCGGCGCATTTGCCTTGAATTTGCGGCAAAAAATTGGTCGGAATCTTCTGTGAATCGGCTGATAAAAAAATTGATCAGACTGGTACAGTGGATAGGCAAGAAGGCAGCGGCGGGCGGCGAACTGCGAGAACTGAAGAGAACGCTGAAACCGTCCGACTGCTAATTTCCAGTCAGGAGGACCACCCAGGCATCTGTTTATATTTTCACCATTTCTCTCAAGTTGTGTGTGTGTGGACGCGTGGTACACAAGCAAAATCAAAATGATTTACAGGAACACACCAGTCCCCAAGCGGAATTGAAAGAATTACTGGTATTTCTCGGTCGTCTGTGCAGCGAATTGTACAAAACGATCTTCAACTCAAGAATTTCAAACGCAAAAGAGTCCACAAATTGTCAGAATTGACGAAACTGCGGCGCATCGACAGGTGAATGTAAAAAGAATCATAATCCATAGACGATCTTTTGACTCATTCAAGGCCTATTCATTCACAACAGTCACTAAAAAAACTTATTATATTCGTTTAAAATTTTCACGTCTTTTTTTCTCGTTTAGATGTGGCCGCCTGCTGGACATCATAGCGCCCCTCCTCATACGGCAGCGGCAACAACGAATTTTTTGATCGGAGAAGGCGTCAATTTTATTGACAGATATTCGTGGCCGCCCAGTTCGCCCGATTTAAACCCAGTCGATTACTTCGTTTGGTCCCGGCTACAGGACAACGTTTATCGGCGCCACCAAGTCACCGATATCGACAGCCTCCGTCAGGCCATTTTGGAAGAATGGAATCGGCTGAGTCAGTGTGCAATCAACTGGGCTATTGACCAGTTTTTGCCGAGAATTCGCTGCGTCATCGAACAACATGGAGGACACATCGAGCACTTGTTCGCCAACGAGTAATTTTGCTTGTTTTTGTTCTGCTTGTTTGTGATTCTCCTAATGAAAAGAAAATTGGTGTTACACTTGGTGTAACGGCATGTTTACCAAAGCAAGTTGGCGTGTGTTGCGACAAAGTTTGAGCCCTCTAGGACGTGCTGGTCACGAGAAACACTCGATTTTTGACATGGCTTTAGCAGAAATGCTGCTGTTTGAGCGACGCCCAACGAAATTCGATGAAATTCGGCGTGTAGGCGCAGAACATGTCGAAGTATGTCATGTTAAAATTTGAGCTCAATCGGACCCTCTGGTCACGAGAACGAAACCGGTAAACTTGCGTCTATCACTTTTTTTGGGCCACAGTGTAGGATTGTGCATTGCCGTAGCGACAATTAGTATTCAAAACCCGTTGGCAGCAGGATGATGAAGTGACAACAAAAGAACTGTGCCCCCTGTCATGTACAGACAGTCGCGTCTCTGGATTAGCCTGCGCGTAAATTCGCTCGTTTTCAGCGGTGTTTGATATTGCTATGACTTTGGATGGTTTTGTGCCAAATAAAATCAAGGTACGGTGCTGGGTTACCCGACTGGCACGTGTAAGCGGTAGGTCGGGCATCGCATGCAGTATTGTAACTGAAGCCGATCGCTTGCCGCGACTTGCTTTTGCGCCCAGAACACATGCACACTGGCAGTGTCTTCGCAAGCCAGCCGCATGTCGTGTTGGCTGGCTGCCGCAGCGCTGGCGCTGTGCCTGGCGCGCTCAGCGTGGGCGTTCGACGAGGAGTTCGAAAGGAGACTGTTTCGACAAGGCTACGACAAGCGACTGCGTCCCGAGGAGGCGGGCGCCGGTCCAGGTCCACCCAGGGACACAGTCGTCCCCTTCTCAGTCATCACGAGTCGAATCCGTGTGGTAATGGTCTGCTAAATATGGGCGGCGCCTCAGTCGGTAAGAGTAGGTTTAAAAATAAGCGCGCGTCGAGAACTGTTTATTCAAAAGTTTGTGTGTTTTGATTAGTTACCATTAGTTCAATATTATACAATTTCAATATTACTGTATGTAGTTAGTACGCAAAACCCACATGCGCACTGCCGCTCAGAATCGTTGGTCGGGCCAGCTTGACATCTATGGATATTTCATCCAGGTCTGGCATTTGATACGTTTGCACGCACGCATGGAGCCCGCCTGCACGACTTTTCCGGGGGTGGCGGGGTTTAAAGTGTAGTCAGCCACCCTGGGTTGTATCATTCGGGGGGGGGGGGGGGCAGCGGATGGCCTAGTGGTAGAGAATCGGCCTCTTGTGCGCACGGTCCTGAGTTCGATTCTCCATGGATGCTAAAAAACGAGTCTTTCCCTATTCCTAGAATTTCTGGTGCTGTCGCTGCCCTAGATTACAGAAGGCGTTCTTGCGAATGTCTTTGGCTATTTATGCGGCTCTCTAGACTGGAAAGTGGCAAGAGTATGCTACAAGTGTATATGGGCCACTGACGGCCTAATAAAAAACAACAAGATAAACTATTATTCGGAGGATTTACCGTAGATCAATATTTAATCGCGGTATCGTACAGACTTGGAACGACTATCGCACACGATTCGGGTCGCGTCGAAAATGGTTGACTTGGTCCTCTGGACGCGTTGCCTATCTAAAAAAGCTTTTGTGGGCTCCGCCACTGCCCCAAGCCAACTTTGGGTACCTCAAAGTTTGGATTTTTGCCGTGCACACATACACCCACCCCACCCTTTAAACGCGCTCATTCCAAGGTCGATTCAATGGGGCGACTCTTGGCTGTACCGCTCACCCGCCCGTTCAATGTACTTGGCCGTAGCTTCCAAGACCGCTGTCCACTGCGAGGACCTTTTGGATTCGACGAAGACTGTCTACAGTTGCTTCCTTCAATTTGATAGTCGGTGGAATAAAGTTCGCTTCAGGGATATGGAACATTTGTCGCGCTCCCCATTTACTCTCGGAGAAGGGCATAGCTACAACGTTCGTTAATAGCAATAGTTAACAGCTAATAACTGTAATAGTTCGGAGTTTAGAACGTAGAAGAAAGTTTCAATTTAGAAACGCCTCAAACTCAAATTCGGCGTGTGGACGCTTGTGAATCACACGCTGACCCCTCAAACGGCATCACGATCTGGAGGTGAGAAAGCAATTTCTATTCTGGTAGTGACAGTATATTTCTGCCGCAGAAAGCGACACAATTCTCTACATGTTGAACATCAGCCGAGAAGCAACAACACGCGAGTGGCTGATGAGGCGGCACTGCGTCGCGACGCTGATTCTCTCCTCTCTCTGCGCCTTCTCCACCAGCAGCAACGTCGCTGTGTCCGCTCAGCTCTGCTGTCTGCTGCAATTGGGTGTCATCCTCTGGGAGTCTTCAACAGAGTCGGCCAACTCCGTTCCTGGTAGTGCCTCCCAATTATAGAACAATTGGCACCACCCAACCCGGTGACATTTTAGTGGCGTTGGCAGTGGCGTGGACATGCGTGGTTCTTCTGCTGAAGCTGTCCGCTTTGCTGGTACTGGAACGGGGCTGCCCCTTTGTTAACCGAATTCCAGCGCTATTGGCTACTACGGTGCTAATAGGATGTATTGTGTGGTATTGCATTGTCTGTATTAGCGCAGTTTGTCTGGCTTGGTTGGCCTATCTTTAGCCATCGTTTGGTCGTTAGCCAAGTCGGTTTCGTTCTGTAGTAGTCTCGACACAGATAAAAAATGTGTTGCACTTCCGTTGACTGAGAAGCGGCAGTCCTTTATACAGCTCCCTGTTCTTCCATCTCTTCGAGCAGATTTCTACTTACAAATGCGCCGCGCGCACGGGTATATTTGTGTGTTTGCTTCGAGTAAGCTCGCGAACCGCTTGACGTACGTGCACGCGCGATGGCTCGATCGAATCCTCGCGACCCCGAGATAGTCATGGGCAAGGTCGACTTTTGATATGCAAATTCATACCGTAGTTATGGCGTACTTTCAAATGCTGCAGCACATATTAACACTACCAAACGAATTCCACATGGATGAATTGCGTATCAAATGACTCGCCTCAACGTCACGAGTCATTTGCATGTGCTCCCGCATAATTATGCAAATGGATACTGTATGTGTGGTACATATTGTATCTTGCCAAATTGAGAAATGGCAAACGATCTGCGCCACGCACGCACGTGCACGCACGCACGAACGCACGCACGCACGTGCACGCACAAACGCACGCACGCGCACGCACGCGCGAACGCACGCACGCACGTGCACGCACGTACACGCACGCACGCACGAGCACACACGTGCACGCACGGAAGTGCACGCACGCACGCACACACGCACGTGCACGCACAGCAGTGCACGCACGCACACACACACGTGCACACGCACGTGCACACATACACACGCACGCACGCACTGTCACGCACACTAGTGCACGCTCGTGCACGCACGAACACACACGTGCACGCACGCACGCACACACACGGACGCACGCACGCACGCACGGGAGTGCATGCACGTGCGTGCACGCACGCACGCACGCACGCACGCACGCACGCACGCACGCACGCACGCACGCACGCACGCACGCACGCACGCACACATGCCTTCCAGAACGCGTGCACGCACGCACGCACGCACACACGCGCGCACGCACACACGTACGCACGCACGTACACGCACGCCCGCACGCACGCACGCACGTGCGGACGCACGCACGCACGTATGCACGCACGCACGCACTTTTGCTCTCAAGCACTCACGCACTCACGCACGCAAGCACGCAAGCACGCACGCACGCTTGGGCCAGTTTCTGTCAGCGGGGTGCACGCCTTCACGATCAACAGAGGAGCACAGAATTTGGACCAATTTCTGTCAATGGGGTGCACGCCCTCACGATAAAAAGAGGAACGCAGAATTTGGGCCAGTTTCTGTCAATGGGGTGCACGCCCCCATGGACAAAGGGGGAGCATGGAGTTTGGGTCCCTCAATGCTGACAACTGTCCTAAGGAACACTCGCCCACACAAGCAAAAGACAGAGCTACGCATACCTACGCTACATTATGCTACGCTTGCGCATTATGATCACGTCGACGTCATATGCAAAATCAATTGCTTCGTGCCTTAATGTATACATGGCGGCCGAAGGCCGCGCGCGCCTCTAGTAAAGTCAAAACGCGTACTCGCGCATGCGTCGCACAGGTGCTACCTGCGGATGACGCTGACGCATACGCCGGCTGTCAGGCTTAAAGCTTCCGGCTGTGCGGCTGGCACGTAGCACTATGTATCGCTGTTACAACCGCGACCTACGGACTACCGAAAGAGTGAACGCTGGACAGCGCGCACCGCTGCATCATACTCCCTGGAATTTTTGCTGCGGCGCAGCAGGCTCACGTCTCCAGTACCTGAAGTCTCCAGAGATCGGAAATAAAAGACGATTTAAGAAAACTGGAACGCGCGCCAACGTGCCGTGTTCTCGCTTGAGGTGCCTGACCGCGTCCTTCTTGTAGTGGGATCCGGTGCCGCAGAGTGTGCACGCGAAGGCGTGCCGGCCGTCGTCCTTGGACGCGTGCAGCATCGCGTGATGGCGCTCGTTGGCGACCGATTCGCCACACCGATGACACTTGCTCGTCGCTTAGCCACGCCCAACGTCCAGTCCAGTACGTACACAAACATGCAGCACCTACGCAGTCGCCGACACTTACGATTCGCAAATAGCACGCGCTTCAGTTGGAGCACAGCTGCAAGGTACTCCTGGGAATCGTTGCGTAGGGCCAGCCGCTTGTCTGCGGCGCCTGAAGGAATTCGTGCAACAGGCAATGCAGTTCAGTCGGACGCTTAGAGATGGGGGGGTGGAATTCGGTTAGCAAAGGGGCAGCCCCGTTCCAGTACCAGCAAAGCGGACAGCTTCAGCAGAAGAACCACGCATGTCCACGCCACTGCCAACGCCACTAAAATGTCACCGGGTTGGGTGGTGCCAATTGTTCTATAATTGGGAGGCACTAACCAGGAACGGAGTTGGCCGATTCTCGTTCGAAGACTCCCAGAGGATGACACCCAATTGCAGCAGACAGCAGAGCTGAGCGGACACAGCGACGTTGCTGCTGGTGGAGAAGGCGCAGAGAGAGGAGAGAATCAGCGTCGCGACGCAGTGCCGCCTCATCAGCCACTCGCGTGTTGTTGCTTCTCGGCTGATGTTCAACATGTAGAGAATTGTGTCGCTTTCTGCGGCAGAAATATACTGTCACTACCAGAATAGAAATTGCTTTCTCACCTCCAGATCGTGATGCCGTTTGAGGGGTCAGCGTGTGAATCACAAGCGTCCACACGCCGAATTTGAGTTTGAGGCGTTTCTAAATTGAAACTTTCTTCTACGTTCTAAACTCCGAACTATTACAGTTATTAGCTGTTTAAACTATTGCTATTAACGAACGTTGTAGCTATGCCCTTCTCCGAGAGTAAATGGGGAGCGCGACAAATGTTCCATATCCCTGAAGCGAACTTTATTCCACCGACTATCAAATTGAAGGAAGCAACTGTAGACAGTCTTCGTCGAATCCAAAAGGTCCTCGCAGTGGACAGCGGTCTTGGAAGCTACGGCCAAGTACATTGAACGGGCGGGTGAGCGGTACAGCCAAGAGCCGCCCCATTGAATCGACCTTGGAATGAGCGCGTTTAAAGAGTGAGGCAGGTGTATGTGTGCACGGCAAAAATCCAAACTTTGAGGTACCCAAAGTTGGCTTGGGGCAGTGGCGGAGCCCACAAAAGCTTTTTAGATAGGCAACGCGTCCAGAGGACCAAGTCAACCATTTTCGACGCGACCCGAATCGTGTGCGATAGTCGCTCCAAGTCTGTACGATACCGCGATTAAATATTGATCTACTGTAAATCCTCCGAATAATAGTTTATTTTGTTGTTTTTTATTGGGCCGTCAGTGGCCCATATACACTTTTTACCCTTGCCACTTTCCAGTCTAGAGAGCCGCATAAATAGCCAAAGACATTCGGAAGAACGCCTTCTGTAATCTAGGGCAGCGACAGCACCAGAAATTCTAGAGATAGGGAATGACTCGTTTTAGTGGATCCATGGAGAATCGAACTCAGGACCGTGCGCACACGAGGCCGATTCTCTACCACTAGGCCATCCGCTGCCCCCCCCCCCCCCCGAATGATACAACCCAGGGTGGCTGACTACACTTGATACCCCGCCACCCCCGGAAAAGTCGTGCAGGCGGGCTCCATGCGTGCGTGCAAACGTATCAAATGCCAGACCTGGATGAAATATCCATAGATGTCAAGCTGGCCCGACCAACGATTCTGAGCGGCAGTGCGCATGTGGGTTTTGCGTACTAACTACATACAGTAATATTGAAATTGTATAATATTGAACTAATGGTAACTAATCAAAACACACAAACTTTTGAATAAACAGTTCTCGACGCGCGCTTATTTTTAAACCTACTCTTACCGACTGAGGCGCCGCCCATATTTAGCAGACCATTACCACACGGATTCGACTCGTGATGACTGAGAAGGGGACGACTGTGTCCCTGGGTGGACCTGTACCCGGCGCCCGCCTCCTCGGGACGCAGTCGCTTGTCGTAGCCTTGTCGAAACAGTCTCCTTTCGAACTCCTCGTGCCAACGCCCACGCTGAGCGCGCCAGGCACAGCGCCAGCGCTGCGGCAGCCAGCCAACACGACATGCGGCTGGCTTGCGAAGACATGGCCAGTGTGCATGTGTTCTGGGCGCAAAAGCAAGTCGCGGCAAGCGATCGGCTTCAGTTACAATACTGCATGCGATGCCCCACCTACGCGGACACGTGCCAGTCGGGTAACCCAGCACCGTACCTTGATTTTATTTGGCACAAAACCATCCAAAGTCATAGCAATATCAAACACCGCTGAAAACGAGCGAATTTACGCGCAGGCTAATCCAGAGACGCGACTGTCTGTACATGACAGGGGGCACAGTTCTTTTGTTGTCACTTCATCATCCTGCTGCCAACGGGTTTTGAATACTAATTGTCGCTACGGCAATGCACAATCCTACACTGTGGCCCAAAAAAAGTGATAGACGCAAGTTTACCGGTTTCGTTCTCGTGACCAGAGGGTCCGATTGAGCTCAAATTTTAACAGTGACATACTTCGACACGTTCTGCGCCTACACGCCGAATTTCATCGAATTTCGTTGGGCGTCGCTCAAACAGCAGCATTTCTGCTAAAGCCATGTCAAAAATCGAGTGTTTCTCGTGACCAGCACGTCCTAGAGGGCTCAAACTTCGTCGCAACACACGCCAACTTGCTTTGGTATATGCCGCTTAGACCAAGTGTAACACCAATTTTCTTTTCATTAG
>JASAMY010003179.1:0-13115 GCA_030248085.1 Paralinhomoeus sp. GSCO2_6 | reverse complement strand
GGTTCAAATCCCAGCACCGCAATCGCCTTTTTTCCACACCTCTTCAATTTACCGTCAGTCAGATCACAAGGAAAGATTAGAGACGCAAATGTCCTATTTGAATTGACCTATTCAAAAGTCTCCAAATACACGGATGTTGGCTATACGAAAGGCTCCAATCACGGTTAGCAGCAAGCGCCCATAAAGCCGTCCTTACTCCTTGTTACGCCAACAAGCCATCTTTCCCCAATCCAAACACGAAATCCGAGGTGGAAGCGCACACGGCAGCAGACAACACGTCCAAAATTGACTTGACGTGGGAGGTGTTGTCGCAGTTGAAGAGCCTCAGTGGAGGCGCTGGCTGCGCATGAGGTGGAATACGCCGGCGACGTGGCGCGTGAGCAGCTGCAGCATCAACTAACGTCATGTCCCAAAAATTGCCGCCAGTGCGTCGCCAAGTGGTCGTCAGCGCACGCGCCTGCAGCCGACGGCGGCCCAGCCATCCTTGGAAGGCTGCGAGGCGAGAAGTCGAGGTGGAGGAGGTGCAGGAACGAGCAGACGAGCTTGTGGATGTGGAGCGCGCTCACTCACGGGCCGCCGTCATACTCAGCGCCAGACTACGGGAACTGATGGCCCAGTATAGAAGGATGTACAAGCGAATAACTCGCCACTGATCACCACGTCCAACCCAGAGGGCACTCTGCTCAGTTGTACAGCCCGTTGTGGTTGTGGTGTCCGCAGTTTGTCAAGCCGTAATCACTCTCTCGTCGCGGGTTATCCGTCAACACTCCAAAAAGCGTCATCGCTGTTGCTCGCCGATACAGACAACGCAGTCGACGCTCCGCTCTTTTCTCTAACTAGAGCTTTGGCGAGACGAGAACACCGCGAAAATGTCTCCTTGCTTGCTTGTCACTCCTTCCTTACAGAATGGGCCTAAACGGTTGACGACGGCAGTGTAACTGGCAGGCGGCGGGCGCCGGGCGGCGGTCAGCCGCTGCGGCGGTACACGTCGATGCAGTGCCACTGCCAGATGATGCTGGGGATGCCATGCGCCACTCCCACCATCAGCGACCACGCCAGCACCATGGCCACCTTGCCGTACGGCGCGTACCATTGGACGTTCTAAAGAAGCGCAATCATTCACTGCGCGTGCGCACCGAGCGGCGCGCACGCACTCCTAGCGGCCAGCCGCTGGGGATGAGTCCGCGCGCGGGAAAGGGGTGGTAGTCCATCTTCTTCATGTGGTCTCGGAAGGGCGCGTACTCCTTGACGAGCTCCCGACCGCCCCAGCCGCGCACGCGAATGATCTTGTTGGGGCCGTTCATCTCGGTCGACTCCTTCACCAGCTTCGACATCGACGTCTGCTCCGTCGCGTACAGCCGACGACCCGCGCGCTGCCACTGGCGCAGCGACGCCGCCGACGCCAGACCAGACGAGCGCGCCAACGACATTATTTCTCTCTCTCCCTGAAAGACTCGACTCTACCCGTATACGCGGCCGCAAACGCTGAGAATCAACAAGTCACTTGCGCAGTTGTAGTCGGCAAACTTCCTTGAAACTTGTGGTGACACTCCGACCAAAGAACGACGTTTGCGCAAACCCGCGTCGCGTCCTCGTAAACGTTGTGATAAGATCCTAAAAAAGTGAGAAATACGGTAGCCGCAAGAGAGATAAAGAAGTACGTTAGCCGCTAAATTTCTTTGCAACAATCCAGGCTTAGGCCTTGTTTAGGCTCTGTTTTACGCCTTGATTAGACTCAAGCTCAGGATGTGGCCAAAGATGGGATCTTCTTAGACTTAGGCTTTGCTTTCTTTTCTTCTCCCTTTAGCATGAGGGCTAAAAAAGCCAGTTGCTTTTGTAGATTTCACGCAAAAAAGACTCTGCACGATAGACTGTAAGTGCGTAATTTAAATTGAGTGTTTAGTCAAACTTGCATACTCAATTCGGCTGCGAAAATGGATGGGATGTTGGTGGGAGAAGCGGAGTGGACGCGGAAAGCCGTGACCGTGCGCACGGCGTACGCGCTCAATGAATTCTTCCGACACCAGCTGTCGACGTGGCACAGGCAGGCCGTGGTCGACAACCTCAAGCAGAAGTACACGTACAAGGCCGCATTGGCGAGTCTCGGCAAGTACCCGCTCGAGTTGCGTTCTGGACAAGAGGCGAAGGCGCTGAGCGGCGTCGGTGTCAAGCTGGCACAGCGTCTCGACGACACGCTGCGCAAATTCCAATCGGAGAACGGACGCCTTCCCACACTCGCCGACGTCCAGGCACTCAACAGAGCCGACGCGCCACTTGGAAGCTCTGCCGTCACAGTGTCCAACGGAAGTCGTCGCGTGAACCTGTCGAAGTGCAAGAGAATTACAGCTCGTCGCAGAAGTGGGCGCCAGTCGACTCACGACCTGTCATCTCCGCCCATCGTACTCGCCGCGACCGCGAATCGCGAGGCAGCACCGCAGTCGTTGGTCAAGTGTCTTCTCAATAATTTCGATGTGCTCGTCGTGCGGCGGCACCGACTGACTTGGTTTAGGCGCCAGGGGGAGAGCGGTCGGGCAACGGCCTTGGATGCACGCGATTCTTCGACCGTCTGCGCGTGCCCGACACTCCCCAGAGCGCGCACGGGTCGGACTGCGACCGAGGGCGCCAGTGCGCGTCTCCCCCCAAAGTTCCTCGACTCGATTTCGATCTCCACAAGGCCGCTTCAACCGTCGATGACCAATTCGACCGTGTCGACTCCGAAACGGCGCGCCCACTACCACTGACCGTGACCGACGCCTGGCCAGCGCATACGTTCGATGTCGTGCTGCTAGTCGACACGCAAGAACAGCTGAAATTTGTCGACGTCGTCAATGGCGTAAGCCGTGTGACATCGTGTGACTGCGGCGTGTGACATCCGTCTCAGTTTCGGACGCTTCTGGCTTTAGATTCGCTCTTCGGGCGTGAGGATGGAAGTGCGCCATTTGAAACTCGGCGACTACTTGTGGGTGGCGAGAAGGAAGGGGTCGTCGGCGGCGGAGTCCGAAAGCCTCGTGCTCGACTACATCGTGGAGAGGAAGCGCATCGACGACTTGGCGCACAGCATCAAGTCGGACCGATATCGCGACCAGAAGCGGCGCATGAATCAGTGCGGCTTGAGGCACCGCATCTACTTAATTGAGGGCTCGGACGACCGTCATCTTTGTCTTCCTCTCAAGGTGTGCGAATCCGTTTGCCTCTGCGATGCTGCTCGGCGAATGACGTGGCGAGGGTGGGTGCACCTGGCAGACACTGCGGCAGGCGGTGGCGAACACGCATGTGCAGGAGGGCTACTTCGTCAAGACGACGACCTCCGCGGCCGAGACGGCGCTCTACCTCAGCGCCATGACGAGGCGACTCGAGCAGCGCTTCGCGACGCGCCCTCTCCGACCCACGACACGCCAGGCGCTGCTCACTGGCGCTGACGCAGACTCGTCGTCGACCGAGGACGGGGCTGCTCCGGTGTCTGACCTGCTGACGCTGTCCGAGTTCCAAGAGGCCTCGGTCAAGAGCCAGCCTCTGTCGGCGCGCGAGCTGCTCGCCCGCCAGCTGATGGCCGTGCCCGGCATGACGGGCGCCAAGGCGACCGCCGTCGTCGACCACTACGCCACGTTTAGGTGCCTCGTCTCGTCGGCTTGCTGTCGCGAGTCGCCTCGTTGCGTCTCGTCCACGTCGCGTCACGCACGTACGTTGCAGCCTACTTTGCGCCGCGTATCAAGAGTGCGGCGCGGACGTCGCTCGGCGTGCCGACCTGCTGAGTCGCGTGTCCTGGGATCCAAAGGACCCCACGAAGAAGCTGGGAAAAGCGTTGTCGCGTCAAGTCTCAAGATTCTTTGCGAACTGTTAGTGTAGCGGTGCCGTGAATCTTGGTGAATTCTACTGGTTCCCACGAATCGGGAATCATGTACTGTGCGTACATGTGAAACGTTGAATCGTGAATTGCTTTGGAAGCGTCCTCGGTTGCCAACGCTTCCGCTGCGAACGAGGACTTCGGCTTCTCGCCTGTATAAACGTTGCGGCGAGTGCCGACTGCATCTGCAAACCAATTTCTGCTGAGAATGCCGCATTTCGTAGGAGCCGCTCATCGGCTGCTCACTAACAGAGAAAGAAATCAGATAATGCAACCTGCAGCTCTTGTCTAATAGTATGCAAATACCTGTGTAATAAATATGTAAATATTAGCTGGGGCGTACTATGTAAATTTGTAATAATTCGTGTAAATTTGCGCCATTTTGCGTATGTACGATATACTTGTACAACACATACACATAGTACCGACACGATACCGTGCATTCGAGCAACCGCGATAGTGGGCTCCTCTGTTTCATCACAGTTTTTCTCGACTGACCTTGCCCAGTAACGCCGTTGTTCGTTCCGTTGCTGCGTTGCTACACGCACACGGTTTCACACCCGTCTTCGTAACCGAATAACGCCAAAGCCATGGCTGCCGCGGCCGGGGCAGACACGAGCGCTTCGCAACTGCCGTCCAAGGTGACGTTGAAGAGTTCGGACGGCCAGACGTTCGTGGTCGAGGGCCGGGTCATTCAACAGTCGAGTGTCATCAAGACCATGATTCAAGGTGGGTGGCCGCCTCTCTCCCCGTCCTGGCGCGCTCGTGTGTGCAACAGCGGCGAACGGCTGCAGACTTGAGCATGGACAGCAACGCGGACGCGGAAGACAGTGAGAAGAACGTGATTCCACTGCATGACGTCAAGGGGAACATCCTCGAGAAGGTGGTTACTTTAGCATGTTATCTATACATGCGCACCTGTAACTTGGGCACCCAGTTTCCTTTTTCTTCCCCCTTCCCCACCTCGGTCGCATAACCTCTACTTGCGGGGGGGGGGGGGTGTGGGCATCCCAAAGAAAGGAGTGAAATGTGTAGGCGTGTTGTGCCTCGTCGTCCAGGTGTTGAAGTGGTGCGAGCAGCACGCGGACGACGTGGAGCCGCCCAAGGAGGAGATCGAGAGGCCGAAGCCGGTTGAGATTCCCGAGTGGGACGCGCAGTTCTTCAAAGTGGACAACGACACCCTCTTCGAAGTGATCAAGGCAAGAACACGCGCCGCCTCCTTCATTGGCGCGGCTCCGAGAAGAGGCGCGTACGGTTTGAGGCGGCGAACTACATGGAGATCCGCAAGCTGCTGGAGATCACCTGCAAGATGGTGGCGGACATGATCAAGGGCAAGACGCCCGAGCAGATCCGCGAGACGTTCGGCATAGAGGACGACCTCACGGAGGAGGAAAAGGCGCAGGTGAGGGCCTCTGCCCCCCCCCCCCGCAATTGTGCATCGCATACTCGCTCGACGTTCTAGATTCGAAAGGAGAACGAGTGGTGCATGGACAGCTGAGACGACAGCCTTCATGAACGAGGCAGCGAGCGACACACACACCCACTTGCACCGCGTGCCCCCCCTCCCCCCCCCCCTCCCACGTATCGCCAACTTTGTTGCGTCACTTTGCGTGCTGTTTGCTTGCTCTCCAGTTAGCTTGATGCTAGCCACCGCGGAGTAATCAAGAAATCGACTGAGTATGCATTGTAGGCATCGTTTGTTGCTCCACAGCGAAAGCGATGTTTCGAGAGCTTGATGGCGATTGTTCTGCGTTTTTTTGAAGTGGCGCCATACTGTATATACGCGTTGTGACGCTTGTGTCACGAAAAAAATGGATGTGACTTTGAATCTTTGCTGGGTTTTTTTGTTGCTTCTGTTTTAGTCCCGTTGGAGAAAATTTTTGGCAGCGAAGTTCCCACTGGATCAGGCAGGCTGCGTCAGGGTGGACTGGTCGATCTTGGGGGACAAGGAGACCTTCACTTGCTATCTTGAGGTGTGCTTTCTGTACAGTCTGAACGTGGTGCACAATTGACCTTTTTCAGACGCTGAAGGAAGGTTGGGACGAGCGGGAGGCCCGTGGCAGCGGCATGGCGGAAGGAGCGCCGCCACGCTTCTACGACTCTTGTCCGCCACAATCGGAACTTATCGTCAACAGCTACTTGGTGGGGGTTCCTCATACTCATCGGTCGGACTCGGGCGGGTGTCTTTAGCGCCCCACATTCGTTGGCCCCCTCTCCCCCTCCCCCTCCCCCTCCCCTTCCCCCCCCCTCCCCCATCCAGCAACAGTGCTCTGATCCCCCCCGTGCAGACTGCAGTCGCAGTGATACAACCCTCAGCCCTCTCGTCCCTTGGATGTGTGGTGGCAAAAACCGAACCGACACCCCTATCCCCTCGCTACGGTTTGCCTGCCTGCGAAAGGCCACCATCTCAAAGTAGATAGAATGCAAAGAAACGGACACGCGTAGCGCGTCGCAGTCGTGCCGCGTCTGCCGACACTCATCTCCCCATCCAAGATATCACCTGCAGTCCCCCTCTTGCGGCGACATGAGCGAAGCCGAACCCACATCGAAGTCTGTGTTCTTTCTTTTCGACACGCGTATTCAGGAGCACGGGGGAGGGGTCGCGAGCTATCAAGGTGGGGGGGGGGGGTGTTCGAGTTTTTGTAGTGCTTATCTCTTGGACTTTAGGTCGAGGTTGAGTGGGGACAGAGTCCTGCTGAGCGCTTGCGCATCTGCGAACCTCCATGCTCAGACATGCGCGCCCATGTCTTTGTACCTGCTTGCCACAAGAATCGACAGCTATTCCCGAAGTAGCTTTTACATAGCAATGGGCCACCAAACTCCTGCCTGCCGCACAACACATAGTCTATGAACGACGCCGTTTTCGCCGAGTGCTGATCAAGCATCGAGTGGGCGCAGGTGTCGGGACGACATACGACGACATCAAAAGCAGACCGAAACGCAAACATTGAAACAATAAAAACAACATAAATAATAAAAACTTTATAACATGGAAGTGACATAAATAAAAAAAAACAGACGCAAACATTCCAAATAAACAAAATTAATATTGTTTCTAAAAGCCTTCGACGGAGAGACAGAAAAAAAAGTGTCGCACCGAAATAAAGGAGCTCTCGTTCACATGGTTCACATGGTGCACATGGTTCACATGGATCGGGTATTCCCCTGGGTGGTCGTGGATGGAGTGCGGATGTTGATGTGATGGCGGGCAACTTCTGGAACAGCTCCCACTGGTAGATGTTGCGTGTGGGCGTGCCGCTAGCCAGTAATAGGTGCCATGGTTGGTTGCTTGCAGCGAGCAGTGGTTGCTGGCCAAGCAGGACTTGCTGCGGGAGCGTGGAGTCGACTTGAAGTACCTCACTGAGGACGAGTACCAGCGAGTGATGGTCTTCTACGTCGACTGTGAGTCGGCTCAGTTCCAGCGCTGCTTGCCAGCCACGGCTAGGCGCTCTGGCTGCAGTCATTCAGGCGCTGGGCGAGCAGTGGCAGAAGAACATGCGCCAGCAAGTCATCTCCACCTCCATCGTCTACTTCAAGCGCTTCTACTCCACGTCTGCGCGTCCAGTCGCTGCGCACACGGCCCCCCTGACCGTTTGCCCTCTGCAGGAACTCGCTGAAGTCGATCGACCCGCTACTGTTGGCGCCCACCTGTCTCATGCTGGCCGTCAAGGTCGAGGAGTACGGCGTGCAGCCGCACACCAAGCTCTTCGCAGCATGCACGCAGCTACGTCAGTCGCGCGTCGCCGCGTCAGACAGCCCAGTCAGAGCGATGTTCCTCCTTTAGTGAAGAACCGCTTCAGCGGCGCGTTCTCCTGCTCCGAATATCCCTACCGGAACGCACACGTCGCAGAGGCGGAGTTCTACCTGCTAGAGACGATGGTAGGAGGCGGCTTCCGTAAGCCAGCCCTCTATTCAACTAACATTCTTCCAGTGATTACCGTGAATACAGTGCGCTGACCTGACTGACGACCCCTTGGTTTTTTTTTCGTTCGTGAATCGTGCCGCTGCGCGATGTGGAGGAGGGAGCAGGGTAGGATTGCAGCTACGCTTTCGTTCAGGACTGCTGCCTGATCGTCTTCCATCCGTACAGGCCGATTCGGCACTTCGTCGAGGACATCGCCGCGGCTGGCGGCCACGCGGCGAATCTGGACGACTTGAAGCAGCTAGCCTGGTCGGGTCGGTTCCGTTTGCCGCTGTTGCTGTGGAGCTGGCCGCGTTGCAGCAAGATCTGCAACGACTCCTTCAAGACGGACGTCTGCCTCCTCTTCCCCCCACACGTCATAGCGCTAGGTGACCGTCTCGGCGTGTCAGCTGCCGGTCGCGCAATGGATTCGGCTCGCAGCGTGCGTGCACATGGCTGCGGTGAGCCTGAAGCGCGACCTGTCCAACTGGCTGGC
Source organism: Paralinhomoeus sp. GSCO2_6 (assembly GCA_030248085.1). NCBI lineage: Eukaryota > Metazoa > Nematoda > Chromadorea > Monhysterida > Linhomoeidae > Paralinhomoeus > Paralinhomoeus sp. GSCO2_6. The sequence goes on along the minus strand of JASAMY010003179.1, from coordinate 4,874 downwards.
GGAGCTGGCGACCGACTTGACGGTCGTTGTCGACGTGGAGCGCGCCATTCTCGCCTACTACCAGCTGCCCAAGTCCCACGAACATATCGCCGCCCTCCTCGACAAGGTGCCCAAGGCCAGCTCGGCGCCCGGCGGCGGCGGGTACGCTCCCTTCCTCCCTCGCTCCCTCCCTGCCCCCCCCCCCTTCCGTCCGTACAGCGCGCTTCAACCAAGCGCAGCGCCGCACTCGCCTCCGTTTGCAGAGGTGGCGCTCTCTACAGTGCCTGATTGCTGCCGCTGCCCTGCAACGATCGCTGTGTCGTACCGAGAATACATGTGCTTTGTACACTTTTAACTGTTCGTCTGGTGCACGTACTCTGACATTGGTCGGCGCCTGGCACACAGAGAACTGTTGTGGCAGATGGTGGTACTTGGGCAAGCGGTCTCGACAGTGCCGTCGTCCTCCGTCGTCCGCACTGATCTTCTTCCTATTCGCTTAGTGGCCGCCGACCTGATCACTCATATTCGGAACAGTGCCACCTGCGTCATACTGGGCGAGACGGGCTGCGGGAAAAGCACGCAGCTGCCACAGGTGCTGCCTCTCGCCCGCACATGGCTTTGTTGTGGTCAAAACTAGTGAGTTGGGGGACGGAACTGCTAGATCCTGCTGGAATCTGTGCTGGACGTGGATGGCCAGGCGCTGGTCACGGAGCCTCGACGCGTCGCTGCCGTCTCCTTGGCGCGGAGAGTCTCCGAAGAGAGGGCCGAGGCACTCGGCACAACGGTCCGCCCGACCCTTTCTGTCTTGACGGTCTGGGTGCGAGTGCGAGCGGCCTTCGGGCATTCATAGGTCGGCTACTCGGTGCGCTTCGAGAAGCAGCATAGCGCGCAGACGCGAGTGCTGTTCGCGACGGACGGCGTGGCGGTGCGCGAGGCGCTCTTCGACCGCCAACTCAGTCGGTTCGACGTCGTCGTCGTCGACGAGGCGCACGAGAGGTCGGTGCACACCGACGTGCTGCTCGCCGTGCTCAAGGAGGCGCAGCGCAGTCGCGCCACCACCGAGCGCCCCCTCAAGGCGAGCGGGCGGACTCCCTCCCCTTTTTCGGTGCCCCTCACCCCCCCCCCTCTCTAGGTCGTCGTCATGTCGGCCACTATGGACGCGGACAAATTCCGGGAGTACTTCGACGGCGCTCCGGTCTTGTACGTCGAGGGTCGACCACATGCGGTTCAGGTGGCCGTTTCTCTGTTTATTTTGCCTGTTTTTGTTTGGACGACTGCCAGTCTCTCTGGTTCAGCTGTTCTACATGAGCGACGCGTCGGGTCGAGACAGCGCCGACTACGTGTACAACTGCATCGTGATGGTCTTTCAAGTGGCGCGTCGCCAGGACATGGCCGGCGACGTGCTGGTCTTCTTGACGGGCCAGGAGGAGATCGAGCAGGCCGTCAAGAAGTGTCGGGCGGTCGAGCGCGAACGCCAGGCGGCCGCCGACGGCCGCGCCCTGCCCCACCTGCTCTTCCTGCCCCTCTACGCGGCCCTGCACGTGGGCCAACAGACGAAGGTCTTTGAGCCGGCCAGAAAGGTACTCTACTGCTCGCCACCACCCAATATGAGTACGGTAGACGACCGGACAACTGCGCAGGACCAGCGCAAGGTGATCTTTGCGACAAATATCGCCGAGACGTCGCTGACCATTCCCGGCGTGCGGTTCGTCATCGACGGGGGCAAGGTCAAAATGAGGTACTACGGTATACAAGCGCAGCACATCGGTTGTCCGAGATCAAGGGAGTCGGTCTAGGGACTACGTTCCCAAGGCGCGACTCGACATGCTGCGCGCGCAGTCGATCAGCAAGGCGCAGGCGGCGCAGAGGGCGGGCCGGGCGGGTCGGGATCTGGAGGGCGGCGGCTGCTGCTACCGCATGTACAAGGAAGCCGAGTACAACAACTTTCGCGAGACCACGAAACCGGAGATCAAGCGGTTCCACCAGCCTCCGAGCGCCCTCACTGTCCGTGCAATTTCGCGCGGTTCAGCTGCTCCGTCTCCGGTGTCGTCATGGAGTTGCTAAAGTTGGGCGTGGAGAACGTGGGCACCTTCGACTTTATCGACAGGCCCTCGGACGAGGTGCGTCGAGAGTAGTTCGCTCGCTGCTGGCCGTTGGGAGCACGTCGCTGACTTGAAGGCACTGGACGCGTCGATTCGCGAGCTCGTCTGGCTGGGCGCCGTCACCGAGGTCTCCGCCTCTCCAGAGCGCCGCCACCAGCTCAGCCCGGTCGGCTCCCTAATGGCCAACTTCCCACTACCGCCGTCACTGTCCAAGTCGCTACTCAACTAGCACGCTGCTACAGTTGAAAAACTAGTGCGTCACTGTCGCTCCAGATTCCTGTACGCGGCCGTGAGCGAGGGCTGCCTGCAGGAGGCGCTGATCATGGCCGCGATGATGTCTCAAGAAAATCTCTACGTCACCGTAGCGAGCGAAGTCCGCCCCTGCCCGTCCTGTCGACAGCCGTCGACCCACCGCCGAGCCGTGTTCAGCAAGAGAAGTGTGACGCGGCGCGACGCTCGCTCGAGGACGAGGCTGGCGATCACCTGACTCTGCTGAACGTCTTCCGCCAATACAAGCGCCAGTCGGACGACAAGAAGGTCACCTGGTGCAAGCAGCACTTCGTGCACGCCCGCAATATGGCCGGCGCCGTGGACATTCACAAGCAGCTCACCGGCATCTGCAAGACGCTCGGCTGGAGCTCCTCCTCGCCGGCCACCAAAATGGATTGCCTCAGGTTTGACGACGGATTGGTTACGCACAGGATGACCGTTGCTCCTGATGACGGCTTTGGCGCTGGTCAGGAAAGCGCTGAGCTTCGGTCTCTGCCTCAACACGGCGTTGTTCGACCCGACGACCAACGGGGGCTACCTCACGTGCAATTCGCACACGGCCGTCCGTATCCACCCGTCGAGCTGTCTAGCAGGCAGGACGCCCTCCGCAGTCGTCTACTCGGAACTGGTCTACACCAGCGCAGCCTACATTCGGTACGCCCCCGCCCCCCCCCCTCCCCCCCCACCCCGTCGACGCACCGATCACGCGTATGCCTGCACCCTGTGTGTTGTTGCAGCGATGTTACGGTCATCGACCCCGATTGGCTAAAGGAAGCGTCGGCTGGCTTTTGGAGCTCGGCTGTTCATGCGCAGCTTTCGAAGCGTTGATTGACAGTGCGCGTACGTGCGTGTGTGCGTTCGTGGCCGTGTCGTAGTCGCAATCGTGTCACGCACAGTCTACCACTGGCAGTTCCATCCAAGTGTAAGTAGAGACTCGGGAGGTGCGAATCAAACGCTCGAGCTGTGCATGTCGCTCAAATCAATCCGAGGGTTCGGCATTCGTCTCTTCACATGGACGGTCCGTTGTGGTCGTGGACGGTCGCTCGCCGAGGGCGTCGTCCTCGGTAGAGGCTTGGGCGCCGAGCCAGCGGTGTCTTCGCGCCATCGCGGCCGGCAGGCGCAGGCGGACGTCGGGTTCAAGCAGCAGGCCGACGAGCGCCTTGGCCTCGGCGCTGACGTCCACGTGTCTGGGATAGGTGTACTTGCGACCCAGCTGCAATTTGGTGTGGTCTCGCTCTCGCTGCTGCCGGTCGGGAAAAGGCATGTATCCGGTTAGCTGAAAGAGCTTTCCTCGAGCGAAATCGAGCAGATACGGAGGTAACCTACTATGACGTATAGGATGACGCCGGCCGACCAAATGTCGACGGCTGTGCCGCTGTAGGCGCGGCCCATCATGATTTCAGGAGCTGCGTACGTCTTGCTGCCGCAGAAAGTCATGGAGCGCTCGCCTGAACCAGGAACTTTTCTCGAGTTGGCGGCAACGCGACCAGCGTCACCGGTTCTCATATGACGCGCGAAGCCGAAGTCGCCCAGCTTCACCAGCGTGTTGGGCTCGACGAGGAAGACGTTCTCGCACTTGAGGTCGCGGTGCGCGATCTGACGACTCTCCAAGTAGACGAGTGCGTCGAGCAGCTGGCCGAAAATGTGCTTGGCGTCGGCCTCCGGCAGGCAGACGCGACGCTTGACGAGTTGCAGCAGAGTGCCGTCCGCGGCCGCCTCCTCGACGATGCAGACGATCTGCTTGGACTCGAAGATCTGGTAGCACTCGATCAGGTTGGGATGGTGCAGTTCGCGAACGATCTGCAGCTCGCGCGGCAGGAACTTCGCAACGTAGCGCTGGTCGGCGGTTCTTCGGTCGATCCACTAAGGCGACGTCGCGCGTGAGGCATGCGGGCGCAACAGGGTTGCCGCGGGCCGCGCACACCTTGATGGCGACGATCTTCTTGTGCTTGGTGGAGTAGGCGCGCTTGACGGTGGCGAAGGAGCCGACGCCGAAGTCGCGGCTCGGCTGGTAGCCGTGGTTGTGCAGCGCGGCGTGCATCCGACGCGTGGGCGGACTGCTGTCCCGCTCGCCAGTCGCCGCCAGCGCGCGCTTGCCCTTCTCCGCGCTCGCTGCTGCTGCTGCTGCTGCGACTGACAACGACGATGCCCCAACGGCGCTTGGTTTTGCCGACATTGCTCTACAATTCAAACTCGCTACACGAATGTCAACGGTGCCCTGTTTTACGGCCTGTGTAATACGTTCAACAATTCGTCAGTCGGCGGCGGTTTATTTCGCTTTTCGACAACGTACTTGCTCTACAATGTATTCGTTGATAACATAATCGTTGATAATACCGTAACGCAGTGTACGGTGTCCATTTGCATACTACCGTAGTTCAGTCCGTTCTTTTGATTTGTCACAGTATTACGGTGCGCCTCCCATTTTGTTGGCCATTTACCGGGTATTGATTACTGCCTTTGGTTACGGTGTCTGCGCCCCCAAATTCGACGACGATGCAGGCGAGAAACGAGCGGCGGCTA
>JASAMY010001955.1:0-13131 GCA_030248085.1 Paralinhomoeus sp. GSCO2_6 | reverse complement strand
ATCGGGGGGAGGGTCCCGGGAGCAGAAAGTGGGTGGTATTGCGCCGTTTTTCACTCCGTACTGGTACTTTTGCGGTCAAAATGGGTATAAATAGGCTCTAAACAGTGTTATTTAGCTGTTTTATGGTTACACAACACTGAAAAACGCCAACATTTACTCACTTTTATCGCTTTGACATGGTGAATATCTTTTGGGAGAATTCTGGGGGGGGGGGATGTTGGGTTGGGCGGGTGTCGGAAAATAGTGGGGCCCCGGAAACCCCCCCCCCCCCTCAGTTGGCCTGGATGGCATTGGGTTGACCGCGTTGACTACTGCATGATGAGATTCAGAGGTGGTGTGCGTGCGTGTGCATGCATTCAATTAGTTTCGGTATTTATTAAACATCCTGACGACCCCCCCCCCCCCCCAAACCGGCTCAGAACGAAAACCCAGTTACATGTATGATGCCCTATACCACAGGGAGACCCCCCCCTTGTTACAGGAATACCCTCAAACCCGATCCTGGTTTGGAGTTATGTTTGGGGCTGCTTACATTACAAAAAAAGAGCGCATCGCACTCGTTCGAGTACTGAAAGACAGCTTGCTCCGCCTTCCGCTCTGCGTCAGCTCGACCAAACGTTTCCAGCACCTGAACATTGGCACGGATTGCATGCCACAACACGGGACGCGCCACACACCGGACCGAGCACGCAACTGACACTTCTGCCAGGGCGCAGAACCCAAATATTTGGATTAGGATCATCATACGTAATTGTAACGGTGATGCGACATCTCGCCCAACGACATTTCGCCCAACGACATTTCGCCCACGACATCTCGCCCAACGACATTTCGCCCATGCGACAACTCGCCCAACGACAATTCGCCCATGCGACATTTCGCCCAACGACATTTCGCCCAATACAGCGTACTTTTAAAGCCCGCGCCACAATGCTCTGTCATCTAGCTTGTATCATCTGTATTCTGGCTTCTGGCTTCTGCACAAATATCGCTACGCCACAATGAGCTCTCTGACTCGTTCATCTTGTAGTTGCGCGCGGTCCTACCGCGAATTACGCGTAGGACCGCAGTGCAGAACACGATAAATCTATAATGCATGCCCTGCAGGGACGCCTAAACCATTCCGCGCACAAGAAGACGCGCGTGTTTGAACGCTTGCCTTCTGGCTCTGGACAAATTCAAAAATCTTAGAACCGAGGCAGAAACCAGAAGACAGAGCATTGTGGCGCGGCCTTTAGCAAGCTCACGTTTACTTTTCTTGTGGACGTGTATGCCTTACACGTAGGGCACTCGGCTATTGGTCAGCTGTGACTTGTCCTTGCCTAGCGCTTTGACCTTGCGTGCGGCTAAGCAACGCAAGCCTATTTTGAGTATATCAATTTCTGAACATGTACTGCGACATATCAAGCTGTTCAGTTTGCTGCTGTATGTGATTGATTTTTCCGACATGCCTTGTAAGTTTCTTTGCACTGCCAGAGGTGTCGAACGGTGGCAGCCGACGCTGGGTTTGTCTACAGCCTCTCGTTGGGCGCTTCCAACTCGCGGGTCGCTGCGGCTCGCGCTCAGGCCGCACAAAGCCGCGACACCACACGCTGCATTCGCGCCAACATTGCTGACAGCGTTTTGGAGGTGGCGGTCAAGGAGAGCGGTCAAGGAGTTTTGGAGGTCACGGAATCGTATGAACTTGCATTTAAGTAGTTACTACATGTATTGGGCGAAATGTCATTGGGCGAGATGTCGCATGGGCGAATTGTCATTGGGCGAGTTGTCGCATGGGCGAAATGTCGTTGGGCGAGATGTCGTGGGCGAAATGTCGTTGGGCGAAATGTCGTTGGGCGAGATGTCACCCAATCATTGTAACTGGAATTGGGGGGGGGGGTATACCCAGCACTGAGAGCAGTGGTGGGGCAACGGGGGATTCACCCCTCCATGGCCATCGCCATCCCAGGTAATTTTCCAAACTCCCCTCCCCCCCTCTATTGCAAAAAAAAATGGGACAAGTAGCGTTTTTCGCCTCCTTTTCAGTGTTCTACACCCTAAAAACACCTAAATAACGCAATGTCGACCCTGTTTGACCCTTTTCGACCAAAAAGCTTCTACTTTTTTGCTGCAGAATTGTCCGTTTTGACCCCTCCCCCTCCAACATTTCTCATCCCAGACATTTTGCCTGGGATGGCTCTAGACTGCTTCTCGACCATCTAGACCCCCCCCCCCAACTGGTTTAGTCCCAACCTACACCTATAAACCAGCAGACCCAACCTACACCTATGATGGCCGTGGGAGAGGGGGGTGTGTGCGGTGCGTTCCCCAAACTTTTCCAACCATCACATCATTTTTCTAACGGTTTTGAACTTTTCAGTGCTATATGGCCATAAAACAATTACATAACGCTGTTTAGACCGTATTTGACCCTTTTGTGACCAAAAAGTGCCTTTGGACGGTATTTTGGTCGTACAGTTGTCAAAAACCTTCACAAGTCACAGGATACCAATCTGCCACCGTATGATAGTAGTGAGTGACCACGAAAAAGAGATCAACGGAAATACAGAAAAAAATAATAAACGACGATGAGAGCTTACCTCTTGTTCCAAACACACTTTCCCAAAACTGATGTGCTCTGTAATGCATGAGGCGCCAACGTTCTGTTTCATGGTTACTTGCAATTTTTTTTTCAGTCGATTTGTCGAATGGCGCTGGCATGAGGATCGCAGCACCTCTTGACAGCAAAAACATTCATTTGCAGAGCGCATAACCCATGACCACCCTTGTATATCGTCGCGGATTTTGCATTTTCCACACATGCAAAACGGCCGATTCGCCACAAGGCGCTCCTCTGACAGTTCTCGGTTCAAGACCGTATTTCTGCAAAAAAAATTGACACACACACGTTACACCACAACAGCGACAACAAAGTTTTTGCACCTCTTTGCCGCAACACCAACTGAAGGGTTCCTGACGACCTGGCCAGCCAGCGGCTCAAACTGATAAGGTTGAACTTCTTCTGCAATTCGTTCGTCACGTAACTGTGCCGTCTCAGCATCAAAATCCGATTCACTGCTACTGGAACCGTCCATGTGTACCGACTACTCGGCGCTGACGACGCACAGGCGCCGATTTTTCCGGGCAGGTACGTGGCAATGAAAAAAAATGGGCCGCGAAGTAGAAACGCGGTGCACAGAAAATCAGGGTCGCCGGGTACGGAAGTAGGTAACAACAGCTTATCTGCCGCGAAAAAGCTAGGCAAGGCGGCTTTGAGGCGGAATTTGGGTAGACATCGGCCAACATATCCCCTTCGCGTATTTGGGCATTAGTTGGTTGCGTTTCAATTGCGTGAGCCCAGCATGAAGTCCGTTACCCGTTCGCTCCTGCTCACTGTTGTTGACCATGGATTACGGTTCCGGCAAGATTCAAATTTCTTATGGCCCCCATAGAAAAAAAAACTGAATCCGAAAATTTTAAAAGGAAAAAGGTGAAAAGAAAACTATGGTCCTATGGTAAGAAGTGACGACTAGGTCAGCCCCTTGCCGCATGCAAAAAATCGCGCGGTCGAAAAAAAACTAGGACCCCCCCCCTTTAATGGCGAAAGAATTGCGTCCAGTTTACGATTTCTTGCGCATGTGCAGCAGACCTGCCTGACGTGAAGCTAAGCGAGTTAGGTACCTAATGTCATGTAGATAGAGTTGGGAAAAAAAACGTTTTGACGGTGGACTAGCAGTTTTTTTGTTTAAAAAACGGTTTTATTTAAAAAAGAACCGTTTTTTTGTTTTTATCTTAGTACGTGTGTTCATGTACCATACATCATAGTAAGCCATCAGTGGAGTGCTCAAAGATAAAAATGTAAAGAAATGTAAACCTGTGCGAGCACTGCAGTAATCACAAACAGACAAGTGGGCTCCTCATGTGCGCGTGCTTGCCAAGGCGTGTGTGTGTGTGTGTGTGTGTGTGTGTGTGTGTGTGTGTGTGTGTGTGTGTGTGTGTGTGTGTGTGCGTGCGTGCGTGCGTGCGTGCGTGCGTGCGTGCGTGCGTGCGTGTGTGCGTGCGTGCGTGCGTGCGTTCGTGCGTGCGTGCGTGCGTGCGTGTGTGCGTGCGCGCGTGCGCGCGCGCGTGCGTGCGTGCGTGCGTGCGTGCGTGCGTGCGTGCGTGCGTGCGTGCGTGCGTGCGTGCGCGCGTGCGTGCGTGCGTGCGTGCGTGCGTGCGTGCGTGCGCGCGCGCGCATGAGTGTGACCGAGTGCGGGTGTGAGCGGAACGGTATTAGCCATGTTGGCGCTCAATCGCACAACTGACCAAATGAGAGTGGGGGCAGAGGAGAAGGGCAGCAAAAGGGTGCAGAACAGTACAGTCGCTGCTCAAACAGTAGACATCGCCACAGGGTGCTAAAGTGGCTTGCTTTATTTGATTTAATACGGTGGCGCGGCTCATCTAAGTAAGTTTCTTACGACTACGAGGCAATTTACGTTACGATTGCGACTACGACCGTTTTTTAAATTTTGACGAAACAGGCGACGACGTTTTTTAACAATAAAAACGCGTTTTTATTGTTTAAAAAACGTTGTAAAAAACGTGCCCAACTCTACATGTAGACGTTACAAACTGCATTTGAAGCTGCTGCTACCGGCAAAACGTTTTGTTTGACATCCATTGACTAGAAGATCACACCTTGATCATGCAACAGTTTGTGACCATAGCGCAAGCAAAAATGCTCGCATTCATAAGCAAAACACCGTGAATGTGCAGTGTGGCTCCATTTGTTTGCGTTTGCGCTGTCGGGCTGTGGCGCCGTTTGCGCGGAATCAGCGCCCTCCATGATACATATTTATGCGGAACACCGCTCCCTGTTGGCACCACTCTACACTTGCAGCCCTCAGGAATCTGCTTGCAGCCTAATCTCGACAGTTTACACGACGCTTCGAGAAGGTGCTAGCTCCTCCCGAAGTATCAATGCTTCACCCTAATATCGTCTACGACGCCAACTAAGTGGCTTCTTCTCAGAACTGCAGCTTGATCGCCTCGACGCTGACGAACTCGCGGTTGACGTTGAAGCCGAACAGGATGCAGTAGTGGAGGTTGCTGTCGACGTTGTAGGCGTCGCCTCCGTGGCGGCCGTAGTTCTGGACGATTAGAAATTGAAAATGCTGATGATGTCGAAAGTAGTGTGGGGTGCACAACCTGGGCCCGTATGCTGACAACAATTGGTACTCGAATTAAATTAGAGCGCTCTAATTCAATCGGGGTTGGCAAACGATACGCCACTTGTATCCTTCAGCACGTAAGAATTAGAGTGGTATATGGTACTTGAATTAAAATTAGAGTGAGCCTCTCGAATTAGAGTAGAGCGACGCACTTGAATTAGAGTGGCACACACGCATAAAATTAGAGTGCTCCTACCCACTCTAATGTGCCGATTGCGCTAGAATTGTTTGCACACTTGAAACACATCTTTGAAATTTGTTGGTTGTCATCATTCTACGGCTGCAAAGAGAAAGAATATAGAGAAATAAACAAAAACTGACTGATGAGGAACTGTGCCAGCAGTTCTTTTTGACCACGAGACAATCTATCTCATGGGTCACAGATGTAGAGTAATTGTTGAGTATTTTTGAGTGAGATGTTGAAGAAACATGTGCGTATGGGACAGTCCCCTCCCTCCCCCATTTCCCCTCCCCTTGGTCGAATGTAAGTGCATGTTTAGACGCATGAGCATGGTAGTTGTGAGGTGTCATTTCACAAACATCTCGACAAGCCTTCACAACCACAAACAGTAGCAAGCCCAAATCACGTTCGAAAGGTGATCGATAGTCGCACATAGAAACTCGTCTCTTGCAGTCATTCAAAGGCGAAAATTGGAACAGTGGAAACGCGTTCTCGTTGCCATCACTCCAAAGCGGTAGACGTAGAACGCAGGCCTTGTGCTGCGGGACGGCTGCCACAGTAGCGCATGTCGCGTCGCCGCCCGCCCCCAGCTGCGTCCCACACCACAACGACTCGCATCGCCCTACAACAGAGAATATTGATACACTCGATCAGGGAGGGGTTCAGTGGTTCAAATGTTGCTGGATTAGCGGTCACCGCCGAAAGGTTTCACACCCCCCCCCCCCCCCCCCCCCCCGAGCACCTGTTCCGGACATACACTGCCGGATCCAGGGGGACCCCCCCCCCCCCCTGAGGGGGGGGGGGGGGGTGGGCAGATATAAATGGTGGAAGGCAGGCATGGTGGAAGAGGGGGGGGGGGGGCAGTAGTAGAAGCCCTGGAAGAGGGTTCGCAGCGGGCGGATTTTTACCCGCTGATTAACGCACCATGTATAGGGAGGGGGGAGCAAGAGCTAGTTTCGCCTAATTTTGGACAACAAACGCATAGACAAACGAAGAGAAGAGAACGAAACATTCTCGTCTGCGGCGTGTTATTGTGAGCCAAAACCCGGCCAAAACGTGAAAAACGATTGCTTCCTATCTATTAAAATTTATGCGGGACATGTAAACACCCCACCCACCCCGTCAGAAAATCTTGGAGCTGTCAGTGCAGAAATCCCACCTGCGCCGCTGGGAGGGGGGGAATACCCCTCACCTGGCAGACCCTGCCTATCCCAAAATAATTTCGCACCTAACCCCCCCCCCCCTATTTCCCATAGCTAAATTTTTTAGCGTAAAAGCGACACAAGTTGTGCTTTTGGTGCTGCACCAAATATGTTACGAACAAAAATCCATCCCAAAACTCGCGATTTGTACGTCAATCCACTCGGCCACACCCCTCTTCGAAAAATTGTCGATTTTACCCTCCCTCTGGCGCTGGCCCAATTTTTGTGGGCCCTCACTTCATTCCCCGCCCCCCCCCCCAACCTTTTCACAAACAAATCAAACAGGACAGCTAGCAGTACCGAGTCGTCGAGGAAGTCGTCCGTGCGGCGGCCGACGCAGTAGAGAGAGAGCAGCCTGTGCGTCGCTGTCGACGCGCCGACTGCCGGTGGTGACGACGCCGACGCAGCCGTCGAGGCCGCTGAAGTTGACGGAGTTTCCGAGTTTCTCGGCCATACGCAACTCGGCGCCATCCATGCGAGTCGGCGGCGCTCCACCAGCTTCTTCTCGCTTTTCCTACGTCGCAATAGGTTACGAAACGTCCAAAGTTCGGCAATAAAACGAGGGTGAGTTGGGCTTAAAGCTTCTCGCTCGCTCCCCTCCCCCCCCCCCTGCCCTCCCTCCGCCCTCGCTTCCCCTCCCGCCCCCCCTCCCGTTTGCCAGGGCGCGGCGCGGGGCGGTCGCGACGTTGACGCGTTGTTCGCTCGGGTCGCCTCGTCTCGCCCCATGCGGGGGGAGCAGCGGACCGCCCCTAGTTGGCCGTCGTTGTCAGCCCCCCCGCGGCGGCGGCCTCCTGCTCCTCCCCCCCCCCCCCCCCCCCCTCCTCCTCTCTTTCGGCCGCTGTTTCTTCTTTTTTCCGCCCCTTCCCTGGGCCCGAGAGAGAAAGTGAGCATGGAGAAAAATGATTTTTTCGGGCGAGTGGCGTATCGTCCTAACCCACTTTAATTAAAGTTAGAGCGCTCTAATTTTTTTGTCAGCATACGGGCCCTGGTAGTACACTTAAGCATATTTTTTTTTTTTTTTTTTTTTATTTTTTTTTTTTTTTTTTTTTTTTTTTTTTTTTTTTTGTTTTTTGTTTTTTGTGTTTTTTTTGTTGTTTTTTTTTTTTGGTCCGCAGGGTTTGCATGCTTAAGCATAGGTCCGCAGGGTTTGCATGCTTAAGGATAGGTTCGCAGGGTGGCAGGGTCCGTAGGGCTCTGCAGTGAGGGTGCACAACCTGGTAGTACACTTAAGCATAGGTCCGCAGGGTGGCAGGGGCCTGCTACCCTACCACCCCTGCGGACCTATCCTTAAGCATGCAAACCCTGTGGACCTATGCTTAAGTGTACTACCAGCTTGTGCACCCTCCATGCGGAGCCCTACCCCGGACCCTGCCACCCTGCGGACCTATGTTTAAGTGTACTACCAGGTTGTGCACTCTCCCTGCAGCCCTCGGAAGCCCTACGGGCCCCTTCCCTCTTCTTGTGCGGACCTCCTGCGGAGCTATCCTTTAGTGGCGCAGCAGTCCTCTTGCGGAGCTATCCTCGAGTGTGTAGGTCGTGCGGAGCTGCCGCCCCCTCCCTGCGATTGAGAGACGACGTTTCTCAGGTCGCCGTTTTAGCAACCCTGCGTTGCTGCGTGGACGTCGTATTGGCAACGCCGTTTGGCTGAACTGCGCGCGGGCAAGCGGTGGGTAGGGCGCCTGTAGAGGCGCTGATTTACAAGCAGCTATGCGAAGCCGGCGCGCAGCTACATAGAGAGCGTGTGTTTGTGGGCGCGTGTTCTCTGTGCGTGCGGGTGTATGCACCGCAAGTGATGAATAGACGCGGCGCCCGCCCGCTCCTGCCAATTGTGCTGTTACGTCACGTCGGCGCTGACGCAATCGCGTCTCTACATGTATACGCAATGATGTGTACACTGTAGTGCTACAAAAGCGATGGCTACCTGGAATGGACAAATAATCGAACTTTTACGTTTACAAGTTAAGTGACTTACCAGTACAGCAGTCTTGGGATTGGTCGTTTCGTACTGCGCCATCGCCCCCATTCTGTACTGATTTATTCTGTCTCTTTGAACACGTTTACAAACAGGGATACACAATCCAATGATTTGCAGATTACATGCAGTTGTTCTGGGGCTCTTGCGGACTTGTCCCACAATCTGCCCTTCAATAGTTCTTGGCACTTTTGAACCGCAGTACTATGTGTACATTGCATGCTACAACAACATGAAACGCGTTTTAACCCATGTGCTGTCAGTATACCGTATCCATCTAAATAATTCATTGTGGACTAACGTGTCATCGTATGAGAACATACTCAGTAGTTAGATGCCACTGTATCACAGACCAATATGTAGACGCAGTCGTCAGCATTCTAGCTGTGCCGTTTTTAAAAGCAGCCACACCTAGCCACTACACTGCTGGCGAGTATTTGGTGTGTTTCTGGGGCCCATGCATGTTCTGTGTGTTCATATGTATGCATTGCATGTGATGCATTGACCCAGCGCGCGTCTGCAGGAGAACGGCTCAACAGCACAGTTGTTGGCTCCTGCCAATTGTGCTCTTATGCCATGCTGGCGCAGACGGAATCGTGTATGCTGAATGCATGGTTACATGTGTGAGTAATGTAGTGGTCTGTACACTGCACAAGTATGTGCGTTCTGTATGCCAGCCCTGTATGCCAACCCTGTATGCTGCAATTGCTTGCCTCCGACAGAGTACATATAATAGAACTCATGGTCAGGTGTGGGTTATAGTTGACCAATTGGTGACTCACTACCTGAGTGCATATTTGATCCTGCAGTGCATAAGGTAATACCAACTAAGTATTTGGGGTTCTTGCGACTAAAATTGCTGCAATGCATGGGGAGCAGCCCTGGAGCAAGGAGGAGCGTGGAGGAGGAGCCTCGGAGCAACAAGGAGCAGCCTTGGAGCAACAAGGAGCAGCCTTGGAGCAACAAGGAACAGTCATGTAGCAAAATTCTAAGCTTGAGATCAGTGACTGGCCAGCTGAGTGCATTCTTGATCCTGCAGTGCACAAGGCATATGCATCAATACAGTGCAAATACCACCAAAGAGCTACTGTAAATCCTCCAATAGTGCCCCCTCTGCAATAGTAGACTCCCCTCCAATAGTGTCCCCATGTAAGGAGAGGTTGAAAGTATAGTGCCCTGGGGCACTATTAAAAGATTTATGGTATTTGGGGCTACAACCATGCATTTGTAATAAACTTCATCTAAATAACATTATTCCAGGGACATATAAATAAGATTCTTGCTACTAAAATTGTTGCGAAGCATGGAGGAGGAGCCTCGGAGCAACAAGGAGCAGCCTTGGAGCAAGGAGGAGCAGCTTCAGAGCAACGAGGAGCAGTCGTGGAGCAAAATCCTAAGCTTGAGCTTAGAATTTTTTGTGGGAAATCCAGTGGCGCTATCCTTAGACATGGCACCCCCTTCTGCGGAGCTATGCTGCAGTGGATTTGCCGTCAAGAATATGGAACGACGTAATAAGAAAGGATTGGGTAGGGAATTCCCCCTACGTTTTGGAGACGACGTTTTTCAAGATGCTGTCTAGCACCACTGCGCTTGTGTGTGGACGACGTACTGGAGACGCCGTTTTAGCGCTGTACTTTAACAGCCCTGTGTTGTTGTGTGGTCAGCGTACTGTAGACGATGTACTAAAGTCTGCTTAGAGGTACATTGTACATTCTGTCGCGTGGTGCCAAGCACGGTTACATTTGCTCTTGCGCTCTCTGTATATGGCAATAGATGCGATAAATAAACGGGGTTTTTGTGGTTTTTTGGGGGGGGGGGGGTGTGGTTTGGTTGTTGTTTTTTGTGTGGTGTTGTTTTTTTTTTTGTTTTTGGGTTGTGGGGTTTTTTTTTTTGGTGGGTGTGGGGGTGTTTGTTGGGGTTTGTTTTTTTTTTGGGGGGTGGGTTGGGTAAAGGCGATGGTTACCTGAAACAGACAAGGAAGGATTTGAAATCTATTGTATATACAAATTAAACCTATACTTACGAGTGTAGTGTGTAGGTCTAGTCGTACCATCCTGTGCCATCACTCCCTATACGAATTTGTTTATTTTATATATTTATACACGTTTACCGGCAGGATTACGCCATCTAATCATGTGCAGATCATGTGCAATTGTTTTTAACTGAATCTTAAATTAAATAAACATAAATCTTAACTAAATTTAATCTAAATTACACCATTCCAGGTACATATTAATAGAATTCTTGCTACTAAAATTGTTGCGAAGCATATGGAGCAGCCTTGGAGCAAGGAGGAGCATGGAAGAGCAGCCTCCGAGCAACAAGGAGCAGCCATATTTACACTCATGAAGGGTTGGCCCACACCGAGATGGCCTTGCTGAGTTGGCTGAGTTGGGGCATTCTGTACTGCCCTCCAGTGACACGTTAGTCCATTCTCTCTGTACACAGAGACACTATAGAAGAAGGTGGGCACCACTGATGATTTATATTTACACTGAATAATATACAGTTACATACACAAAATGTGAATGTTAAAGTGTTGGTTATCATCACACTGTCATCATAGCTGTTTCTCCTCTTGGTTTTCATCTTCTTCTTGTTGGTCATCATCTTCCTCTTCATCACTTTGGTCATCACTTTCATCCTCATTCTCCTCAGTCTTTACTTGGCTGATGACCTTCTTCAAATTTTTCCAATTATTTTTAATGAAACACTTTAGGGCAAATTTCCTATCACTCCAGGCCCTCTCAAAGGCCTCATCCTCAGGATAACCTTTGTCAACGAGTTTTTCCTTATGTTCTAAGATGTCACTTACAAGGCTCGTGTTTTGCAAATCATTAGCAAAAGTTATAGCCCCCTCTACCTTTTCCTTGAATTTTTTGAACATTTGTTTGTAATCCTCCATGACATTAGATAAGTTTGTATCATCTGTAATGATTTCAGAGAGCAACTCTCCAATTGTGTCAGTATCATCACTGTCAGAATCAGATCCATCAGAGTCACAAATGTCTACGTCCATGTCATCTACACTCGGTTTGTGCACAGTTTGAAGATGTCGTTGCAAATTATATTGAGACACAAAGGACCTGTTGCACTTCTCACAACGGTATAAGTTCATTTCTAAATTGATTTTTTGTAAGAATGACTGGAGTTCTATTGGCATCCCTTTAAATACTGTTTGAAATGCTGCTCCTCCATGCTCCTTGTTGCTCCGAGGCTGCTCCTTGTTGCTCCGAGGCTGCTCCTTGTTGCTCGGAGGCTCCTCCTCCATGCTCCTCCTTCCTCCAAAGCTGCTCCCATGCTCTGCGATTTTAGAGCAATGCTCCAAGGCTGCTCCCATGCTCTGCTGCAATTTTAGTAGCAAGAATTCTCTGTGTCACTGCCATAAACGTAATTTTATTAAAATGCATGGCTCTAAGCCACCAAATCCTAGTTGGTATTACCTTAAGTCTGATTCACAATTAACGGTCTTCCCATCGGTCTCTGTCTCGGTCTTCCCATGCCAAACAGCGAAGACCGATGCCGAAGCCGAGCCGAGACCGAGACCGACGATGTTCGAACTTTTCAAACATTGCTCCGGTCTTCATCGGTCTTCATTGAACTCGTGTTGAACGCGCGCGCTACCGTAGTCACGCTTTACTATAGCCGTCACCTACTAAAAGAGATTTTGTCGGTATTCGCATCAGGGTAAAGCGACTGTCAGGAAATTAGCCGAAATTGAAAACAAGGAAGAGTTTACGATTAGTAGTATTGAGACAGGTGGAGGCGGCGCCGTCTTCTTGGATAATTGACGACTGCTCTTATACCAAAAATCCAAAAAAAAACGGCGGCGGCATGGCGGCACGTCTCTAAAGACACGGCGGCGGGAAAATCTGCACACCATTGCGTTCGTCAAGGTGGACAGACACGACGGCATTGTCCTACATTTTCTGCAAGCATTGGCAAAAGCGGCAGCGTCAGCGAAAGCGTCGGCAGCAGCGGCAACGGTGTGGACGGCAGCGCTGTCGACAGCTCCTGTAGCGGCGTCCGCGCCCCTGGCGGCGGCCGGAGGCGCTGGCGGCGGTCTTGCGTCTGCCGCACAATGTCTGTCTGTTTGTCTGGTGGTAGTGCGTTCCGTCGTCTACTGCGTGTGCTTATTTTGTTTCCTACGGAAGTCGCATTAAGAATGAAACAGGTCGAAAACAAAGGCCACGGTCCGCTCTTCAATACGCTGACAGGCGCGCATTTAACCGAAGATCATTGCAAGACCGGAGGCAACGCGTCGTCAATTTGGCATGGGTCAAAAAGTAAGAGACCTCAGAACAAGAACAAAGGGAAGAACGGAGACCGAGACCGAAAGGAGCCGATGGGAAGACTCTTAATTGTGAATCAGCCTTTATGCGCTGCAGGATCAGATATGCACTCAGCTGGCCAGTCACTGGATCTCAAGCTTAGAATTTTGCTACATGACTGTTCCTTGTTGCTCCAAGGCTGCTCCTTGTTGCTCCAAGGCTGCTCCTTGTTGCTCCGAGGCTCCTCCTCCACGCTCCTCCTTGCTCCAGGGCTGCTCCATCATTGCAGCAATTTTAGTCAGACCCCCAAATACTT
>JASAMY010003582.1:0-13136 GCA_030248085.1 Paralinhomoeus sp. GSCO2_6 | reverse complement strand
CGCAACGCAATGCAGCGCATTGTGCAACTGACTGAAAGTCCTGCACAGTGATTGAAGAAACTTGCGCAGCGGATGTATAGTAGTGCGAGTGTGTTTCTTTACTGTGCTTGGTGCTACAATGCACCTAGTGTAGATCAGCGAACTATATTGCTGTATAAAGAGACCATGCAATACACAGCTTCTGTAGAAAGAATGAGTGCCTTCTTCAGACATTGCCTGGTTCTATTCTACTGAAATGATCGAATCCTTCGGTCTGAGCCGAGAGAACTCCATGTGGTTCTCAGTGGCTGCTCTGTCAGACGTTGACCATGGTGATGGTCTCTTCTCCATGTCGTCTTCCAGATCGTCAGACGCACCCCCAGGAGACTGCTGTTCCTCTTTGGAGTGGCCAGCGGATCCGTTGCCACGTTCCTCATGCTCATCGGGGGTCAGTTGGACAACAAAGACGTGAGGTACAATACAAGGTACCTAGTAAGACTGTGAGAAAGGCACCAACTATACCTACCATAAGCACGCCTGCAGCATTCAGAACTGTACCTCCTTACACAATTTTTGCTGTTGTCAGAGCCTAAGTTTAGTCAGAACTTGTCAGAACTTTAGATTGAGGACATGTCTACATGTATGTACAAGTGTTCCCCTTGTACAAATCGTTTCAGCGTCCTCTTCTGTGCCCTGGGTCTGCTGCTGTCGGTGTTCGCGAACGTGGTGGGTCCGTTCCTTTTGCTGCCGTGCTGCCGCTCGAGATCGCTCCTCAGACGGCGCGCGCCAAGGCGAGCGGCATCTCGTACGCGTTTTAGCGCCGGCACGATCCTGCTCATCACGCTCCTCTATCCCACCGCCTACCTCTGGCTGGGCAGTCTCGCGCTGCTGCCTCTCTTCCTGGGCGGCATCGCTTTCTTCCTCTTCCTCTACTACAAGATGCCCGAGAGCAAGGGCAAGACCGTCGTCGAGGTCACGAGCGTCTGGCGCGACGCTGCCGCCGGCACCGCCGCCGACGACGACGAGCTGCGCGAAAGTAGCTGCGGCGAGGAGAAGGAACGACAGGACGTCAAAGCTGTGGTCGTGGAGGAAAAGGAAAGCGTTATGTAAGCCACCGACGCATGCGGAAGCTGCTCAGTGTCTTTTGCAACCTGGTTTATCCTCATTGGTGATTGGTTTAACCTCACGCGCGAGCCGTTGGATAAACAAATACCGTAAACCCTATAATTAGCCCCCCAGGGGCTAATTTTTTCGTTCGAGCTCTAGGAAGGTGTATGATTATAGGGGGGGGGGGGCGAAGTATGGGGGGGTTATAAACTGGAAGTGTCGATGAGTGGGAAGATGTGTGGGCAAAAAGGCGCGTGTATGGAGGCGATTTTTAAGGGAAAAAGGCGCTGTGCACACACGTTGGTACACTCTAACACACTCTCACACAGTCTCACATGCACATACGTGTACATACATACACATACGCGACCATACATACACCCAGACATGGAAACATGTGCCTTTTAGACGATGGTTCATTTAGGGAGGGGGCGTAATTATAGGGGGTGGGGGCTTATTAACTCAAAGTGGTCTTGGGAGGGTGTATTATTATAGGGGGGGGGCTAATTATAGGGGGCTAATTGTAGGGTTTACGGTATTTACTGTTTGGCAACTGCTTGCTCTTTGTCGTTACGGTCACCAAGGGGTTTCTTGTTGACGGTTAGGTTGAAGTCAGAAGACCACAAAACACGAGCACCTACTGTATGTATGAGAGCAAAGCTGGTGTGTGACTCGTGACAAACTTTTTTTCTGTTTATTTACAAGCATATGTAGTTTGTAACTTTTCTGAACGAGTAGTCTGTAGCTGTGTGCTATGTACACGGGCTGATCTGCAGCTGCTCCGAATCCGATTGCGAACCAGTTGTAGGCAGAGGACAGAACGTTTCCTCAACTTGTCATCTTGAATTGGGAATTTCTCTAGGTGTCCTTTTTAATTGATCAAATTTGAGTTTTGTAAATCCTGTGTCCCAAAATGTCAAAGAATCGCAACGTGGTTGCTCCTGGTCGAACTGTCAGTGTTGCGAATCCTCCTTTGACCTTGTAATCTTTTCCGCCATACGCAAACTTCAACTTTCTCCCAATTTTCTTTGCATTTGTAGTTGATATCGGAGAACAGCGCGATCCCATGCCAACGCCAATGTAATCCACTCTTTGCGACATTTCGGTGTGTTGGATGTGCTATGCGGGCGAAAACGTTACTTTCTGGGCGCAACAATGCAGTTGTGAACCTGTAGATCGTGATCGTGTCCAGCCAAGAAGATGTCCACTTTGTATTCGTGAATAATTGGCTTTAGGGTAGCGAAAAAATGGGCCGTGCTTCCATGCTTGCCAGCAGAATATATTGGATAGTGAGAAATCACGATTTTGTAGTCGGCGCTAAATTTGTCTACTGCTTCTTTGTTAGAGTGTCAAAGTAAACTCACGTAGACGCCTCAAGCACATCTTTGAGCCATTGCATCTGTTTTTTGCTTGGCTTATACTTGTACAGAGGGTAAGTGTCGAGGACTATAAGCTGGACAATTAGTCCTGAATATTGAGCCTTGATTTGTAGACTGTAATAGAAATGGGGCATGAACCTGAAATTCGTGAAAGTGCGTGCGTGCGTACGTATGTACGTCTAGATGCAACAGAATCCTAGAGGCCTACCATCTGTGACTGCGGCGCGTGTATGCCACCTGTGCAGCTGCATTCCCATAATGGTCATGGTTGCCTAAGGCCATCAGCCAAAGTCTGTTTAGCTGCCGGCCGACGTAGACCGACTCGAACGTTTGCTGTAATTGGCAGGGCATGAAGTGCTTCTCAACGGCTAACACCATAGCGCTCACTGTCTAGTGTCTACATCCCTGATGGAGAGAGAGAGAGAGAATTGGGTGGCAGTGCACATACGTAGGTAATAGGCATACCATCAGTGAATGTCGAACACTACTCAAAGCTAAAGCGAACCTCAAATCGCTTGTCGCGGACGTTTTTCACGCCGTAATGATAGAAATTGTCACCAGTTGACACTGTGAACTGCGTATTGAGACCGCGCGACACTTTGTTGGCGGCCCTAAATGAGTTCGTTGAGATTAGTTGATCAGCGTTTCGAACTGCATGCAGGTACTGTACTCGTAATGTTTTGAATGCAACCAGTGCCACACCTGGCCAGCTTTCTTTGAATGGCGGTGGTGTATGGTCTGTGTTCGGTGCCGCCAAAGTCGCCAATTACCATAAAGCGCACTTCGTCATCACGAACGACACCACAATAACTTCGTTCCAAGCTGCTGCCGCTGCACGGCTGGAGAAAGCGTGCTGGAGGGTTGGATTTGTTCCAGTACGAACGAACAAAGAAAATAAAATAAAATGCAACGGTTCACATTTGCGTCGATACTCTGGACGGCCTAGCGCAAGCGTTGATGCGACAAAAGCAAATGCAAGCCAGACCAACGACATACTGCTCAGTTCCGTTCTAACTACGTAGCCCACTGCCACTGCAAGCTCATGCAACAAAGTGTGTGTGAATGGTGATAACGCGCACGGAGCTGAGAGACCAATTCTGGGGAAGCCTGTAGCCGTGACAGACTTCGGACAAAGGCCGCACCACAATGCTCGGTCTTCTATCTTCTGACTCTGGCCTTTGGCTGCTGACTCGCCGCGCCATTAGATTTTTGAATTTGTCCAGAGCAGAAGGCAGGCGTCTTTTTTGCGTGGAATGGTTTAGGCGTCCCTGCACGGCGTATGAAGATCGGAGCAAAATGTTCAAAGTTCCCAACATCGTCGGTGTCTGTCTCGGTCTTCCCATGCCAAACAGCGAAGACTGAGACCGAGACCAAGACCGTTGATTGTGAATCCGCCTTTAGGTGCAAACCAGGATACAGCAACATGTGGTACGGTGTTCAAACGCTCGTTCACAACACAATGCTTGCTCAACGGTCCAACGATTGCTGGGGTGGGTGGCTGACGCGAGTACTGTTTGCTGATTTAAAACAAAAACACAACAACTCCTGGCGGCGCGTCGTGCGCGCACGTCAGCCCTCGGCTCTTACGTAAAAAACGGTCACCTGATACCAAGATCGTATAAATCAACTCGCGCACAGCAGCGCAGCGTTGATGCACAAGTTCGGTCAGTGTATATACTTACCGCAGTTGACTGGCTTTTGTAGATGCCGGTACATATATCTATAGTTGCGCACACCGAGAGTTGATATTGTACAGGTGCAATGCAATCGAACGCACGGCCCATCATGTCCGGTCGCGTGATTGCTGCGGCTGGCACGGCCCTGCGTGCTAAACTTGATCTGGAGAGTGTAATGACATTCGTCAAAGTCCATTGGCGCGGCTTGTTGGCAGCGATTATCGCTTTCGTAGCTATCCTAATCCTGGTTCTGTTGCTGAGCCGAGGCGGCGGCGGCAGCAGCGCCTCCAAGACAGCGCCTCTGAAGCGAGCGCCTTGCTTGCTGGAGACCGTGTCCCTGCCCAAGGGGGTGCGCAACTCCGGACTGCCGTCCCAACTCCCCCTGGGCCAGTCTGTCTTAGTCAGCTGCGAGTCGAAGCACTTCCTTCACGGCACCAACGACACGGTGCAGCAGCTCAGCTGCGACTGGAACTCCATAACGCGAAAGACGGAGTGGTCTACGCTCAGGGCCTGCTACGCTCGAGGTCTCACTTTTGCGCTGCAGACGCAAACCGCGAATTTGTGCAGTTGCGCAAGCAGAGGCAGTTCTGCAAAAAGCACTTTCACACACAACGCCATGATGCAAGTTTAGTGTACTGCCAAGTCGAGACATTTCCTGGCTTCTCGATTATGCGGACCGAGTCTCCCGGCAAGATGTTGGCTGGAGGACGGCTAGACTTGCTCTGTCCTGCAGGTAAGCTGCTGCCGTCGTCACAGGGCAACGTACAAGAGGTCGAATGCGTCCGCTACGGACGGACTAGGGCGCGATGGGACACGAGTCGACTGAAGATGTGCTCGGAGCGTGAGTGTTTTTTTTTTGCATCTGTCATGCGTTCTACCCACCCTGGCATGCGACTTTAGCTAGCGTCTTTCTCATTATCGGCGGAGTGACAGAGAGACGGCGCAATGGGAGTGAGAGCACGACTGAAGTGACGGACAGTATTCTTGCCTTTAATCCGCGTAGCCGCACAATTGGCAACTGGATTGTCAACCTGACCCGGCCGGTACACTTTTGCTCTCGTCCTCATGGTCCTGCTCGGCAGTCGTTCACCAAGACATACGCTGTTAGAGGGAGGACCACTCGGCCGGTGGGCGCTTCGGCACGACGTTCGTACTGGTCGGTGGCAAAGAGGACGGGGAAGCGTCGAGGTCGACATACATCTACGACGCGCAGAATGGCTCGTTCTACGAAGGTCCTGCCTTGCTCGACGACCTCCGCTACTTCTCCACCGCCACCGTCGGTGCGTGAGTGACGACGCTGGCTGGCCGGCTGCTTGTCGCCCAGTCGCTCCCTAACGGCTGGCTGCAGGGAGTCATCTGTACGCGTGCGGCGACAACAGCGCCTGGTCGCCCACGTGCGAGCGTCTCGACCTCGATCGGCGGCTGGGCGAGACGGCTAGCTGGCGCCGCCTCGAGGAGCCCATGCCTGCGCCCAGAGGCGAGCCCGCCCTGGCCGCCTACAAGGACCGCTTTCTCTTCGTCATCGGTGGCTTCAAACAGGACGGCTTGGCCGAAGGAGAGGTACATGTACACTTACACTGATTGGTTGCCTTTTCTTGTCTGAAAAAACTTGGCCAAACTGACTCCAAGGGTCGCATCCACAAATGCAAAACCAATCTATTTACTTACAAGCTTGAAAATTAACAAACATTTTTTTAAACTGTGCGACTGGCCGGATCCACCTAATGTCAGAAGACGCTCAGAGGCTTTCAGCTGACAGCCACATTTGTGTACGACACGGAGAGGAGCAGTTGGGCGACCAAGGCGCCGCTACCAATCTATGCTGCTGACGGCGAAGCCGTCACGTGGGGCAGAAAGGTCATGTCGATTGTCTTGCCTTGCCTCTCTCGATCTTCGTGCCTGATCTGAATTGCTCCAGATTTACCATTGCGGAGGACGGTTCAGCGGGACGACGTTCTACAGAGATTGCTTCGCGTACGACATCGTCGCCGACATGTGGCGCGAGGCGGCGTCGATGACGACGAGCAGAGCGGACTTCGGCTTCTTCGCCTTCGGAGGCCAGCTGTTCGCGCTCGGCGGCTGGCGAGCGAGCGAGCGCGACCGTCTGCTCGACACGATCGAGGCGCTCCGCGTCGACGAGGAGGGCGCCAGCTGGCGACTCGTCGACCAGCGACTGCCCGAGCCCAGGGACGACTTCGCCTCCGTCCTCTTCTGATGCCCACTTGCTGTGCTGCTTCTGACTGCAGGAGACGTGCGCGCGTCGCGTGCGTGCGCCCCTTACACATGCAATAGTGCCGACAGGCTCCTGTCTTCGCCAGTCTCGTTGCGCGTTGCTACGGCAAGTTTCACTAGGAGAAACTTCCCAAGATATACGAATGGAATCGCATTTTTTTGTGCATCTTTAAAAAAAATGTGCTAATGCCACCGCAGTGTGCTTTCTGTGCACACGAACCGGTACATGGTAGGTAACTTGTAGCGGAAAGTCAGAAAGTGAGCCTGCGACGTCAATAGCGCTTCTGTCGCAACTACAAACACATCCTTGTCCACTGTTCAACCTAGAGGTGAGCTTTGTAGATCCTGAGACCGTGAGCGTCGAAGAATCTCAGCGTTATCCCTTCTCGGCCGACTGTTAGCTCCGCAAATCCTCCTTTGTTCCATATTCCTCCGTATGCAAACTTCAACTTTTTACCAAGTTTCTTGGCGTATTTGATGGGCCTGCAGCGAGAGGCCATGCCGGCGGTAACGTAATTCACCAAGTGCGACATTTCGGTGTGTTGAATGTGCTGAACAATCCGAGGCGTAACGATTCAGGCGTAAAATGGCATTGAAGCACCTGCAAGTCGTGATCGTGCCCCGCCAAGAAGATATCCGCTTTGTATCGGTGGATCATCGGCTTGAGAATTGCAAAAAGTTCATTGGTGCTGCCGTGCGTGCCTGCCGAGTAGATTGGGTAGTGCGAAATCACGACTTTGTAGTCTGCACTGAATTGAGGTAATTGTACGTCCCCTACCGAGTAAGCGAATAAGGGCTACCGAGTATGAGGGAATGGCTACCGTAGATCTTCAAATAGTGCCCCACGGGCACTCCGATTTTAACCTCTCACTTACCTGGGGGCACTATTACAGCGGCGCACTGTTGGAGAGCTTTACCTCTAATAACATTTAGATTGGCAAAGCAAAATTTGCATCCAAAACCAAAACTGCCTATTTTGACGAGTGTTTCTGGTCATTTGTTTTGTACATGTTGTTTGTTTGTTTTGTTAGTTTGGCATCATTTTGGTCACGTGGTACTAGGTATCAATAAATGTGTGTACCTGTGTAGCTACGCACCTACTTTGTGTTGCTCGTAATTGGCGCAAAGCACAACATTTCGACACGCGCGCTGCTCACGTAGATGCCTTGAGGACCTCTTCGAGCCATTTCAGCTGTTCTTCGCTTGGCTTCTTTACGTACAGGGGATACGTGTCAATAGCTATGAATTGTACGCTCAGACCAGTGTATTGAGCTGTGATTTGCAGACTGTAGTAGAAGTGGGGCATGAACCTGGAACCGAAAGTTTGTGCATGTGTGCGTGTGACTGACGCTTGTGGCTGAAAACTGCACAGAGTAGGGATGACATTTTTTTATTTAGTAAACCATAAACTACCTAATTTTTAGTTTTTAACTTAATATTTAGAAAAATCGAAGCAGTTTCTATTACATTTTCAATTTTCCATGAAATTTAGAAACAACACCTAATATTTTTTTGGTGACTGAGAGCATACCATCTGGGGCTGTGACGAGTGTAGGCCACTTGGGCGTACGCATTTCCATAGTGATCGTGATTTCCCAAGACAGTGAGCCAAGGTCTGTTCAGTTGCTCCCCAAGGTAAACTGACTCGAACGTTTGCTGAAACTCGCAGCGCATAATACTGAAAATCCTCTAACTGCTCTTGCTATTGCTTTGCTATCCCATCTCGCAGTGTAGAATCAGAGGGCAGGCATGTTGCGTGTTCGAGAGAAGGGGGTGCAGGGAGCGAGAAGGGGGGGGGGCAGCGGGTGCAGCCTTATTGTGTGCAGAGTTTTTTCTTTAACTAGGTACATACCCCAGGTACATTTCAAACCCGTTATTTTCTAGTTTGGAATGTTGATAAAAGTACGTCATTTATTTTTCTTTAACAAATCCTAAACAAATCCTTTAACAATACCTACCCTAAATCCTTCAGTAGTGCTCCCGGGCACTACTCTTTCAACTTCTCCTTACTTGGGAGGGAGCACTATTGTAGAGGGCACTATTGGGGGGCTCTATACTTTCAACTTAAAATTTCGGACGCTAAAGCAAATTTCACAGTCAAAATTTCCGATTTTTGGGTGATTGTGGTCACTACCGGCCGGTAGGTATATTTCAATACGGTTGACGTTCAATTTAAATTTTAGAACAAAAAATGTCGACATCTGGCTGATTGTATGGTTCTGGCCCATAGAAGTGGTGTGCTGTCCATGCTGCTTTTCAGTTTATATGTTATTTGTGTTGTTGCACTCTGCGTTGTGTCCAGAGAAGCGCAACGTAACTTGGTGGGGTCTCATCACGGACCTGAAAACGCTTGTCACGAACGTGTTTTACGCCGTTAGAATAGAAATTGTCCCCCGTGGCCACAGTGATGTGTGTGTTCAGACGGCTCGCCACTTTTTTGGCCGCTCTAAACAATTTAACGAACTATAGCGTCCATTGTGCGTGCTGTGGGTTAATCAGTAAATGGGTTTTCTATTTTCTGACCTGGCGACTTTCCTTTGAATGGAAGTTGTATGTGGATGGCGGTCGGTTCCGCCAAAGTCTCCAAGTACCATGAAACGCACTTGGTTGTCCTCAACGACGCCGCAATAGCTTCTTTCCAGCTGACTTTTGCACTCAGAGAGAAGAAGCGCTAAAGGAAAAGTTGATGTTGTTGTGTGTGATGAGTGTGAACACAACCGCACAATCTAGGTATGATATGCGCCTCCTCATGATTAGCTCCTTATGATTTTACGGTAAACTACAGTAAGTATTTCTTACACTTCTTTGACTGTTCTGTTTGAATCAGCGCTCCAGCGCTTGCTGCCAGCACAGCGAATGCCATCCACCACAATGCCATGTTGCAAGCAGAAGCTCGTGTCATCATGCAGTGGAAACGAATCACCACCTCGAACGCTGTGTAGTGAGCGGCTGTGGAACTCGCTGATAGCGCGCACAACAAGCTGGAATGCGCACCGATAAAAGTTTTCCCAAAAGTGCACACAGACTTAGACAACTTGTCCAACGAACGCTAGGAATAACACGTTGCCCTGCCCAACCTTAGAAGCCTGCTGCATGACATGCAATAATGGCATAACTTGCCCATTTAGGAAGGGGGAGCGTAATCATATGGCGGGGGGCTAATAAACTGAAAGTGGTCTGGAAAGGGGGTGTATTTATAGGGGGGGGGGCTAATTCTAGGGTTTACGGTGTCAACGTTCACAGCTGCTCAGAACAGCAGCTAATGATCTGCTGCTGATCAACTGAGACGCGATTAATAATGTGTCAACTCCTATTTGGCACTTGCAGAACTCAAAGCAATTGGAAAGTGGCGAGTCCAGAAAGTGCGCTTCGCGTATAAGGTCAATGACATTGTACGCCTCGCGTCGGCGCACGCACGCCTGGCTGCTGCTCGCGCTGTTGGCGTTAGACTGCGACGTGGGGGCCGCGCGAGCGGCGTGCCGTCGACGCGCTCGTCTTCTTAGTGCCCGCTGCCGTCCTGCTCGTCAAAGCCCTTCTGTGGCCCAACTCCGTCTGACGGCATACGGAGCGGCCGAGTTCGTCAAGAAGATCAGGGCGCTTCTCTCCACCGTGTCGACGCTCAAGGGCGTCCAGAGTCGCAAGGCTGATCGCGAGCAAGGCATACCTGTAACCGGGTCTAGCAGAGTGGGGGGGGGGGGCTAAATGGCCAAATTCTGGGGGGTCGCCAGAGCAAAAAGGGGGCTTAGCCGACCATGCTTATGCTGATACTTTTTGGTCACAAATGGGTATAAATAGGCTCTAAATAGTGTTATTTAGCTGTTTTGTGGTCATACAACACTGAAAAGCACTGAAAAACACCAACATTTACTCACTTTTACGATTTTCGACATGGTGAAAATCCTATGGGAAAATTCTGGGGGGTCGGGGGGGGGGTGGGGGGGGGCGGGGGGGGTTGTGTGGGTGTTGGAAAAATAGTGGGTGCCCCCAAGCCCCCGCCCCCCAGTTACAGGTATGGAGCAAGGGCCTCCTCGGCGATTGCGATAAACAGATCACGGCTGCCATCTGCGCTGACAAAAGGCAACGCCGTGCTCGAGGTCCTCGAGACAATCGAAGTCACAAAAATCCTGCTAACCACACCATCTTCAAGAAGAGTCCCTATGGAAAAATGCTGGAAGGCGTGCAGGAGGTGCACGCTCTCTACAAAGACGCCAAGAGGATCGCGGAAGAAGTTGGAGCGCTGTCCTGCAGGATCAAGGAAGGATGACTTCTGCTGTCTGCTGACACAAACTTCAGAGCAAAAATACTGACAGGCTATATTTATTAGAAGACGATTAATTTCGGAGTCCCTTTTAGAACCCTTTTTCCTTTTATTCACCATACTCCACTTGATAGCGATTGAGTTTGCCACCAGCCCGGCATCTTCCGCCCGAACCCCTCTGCCTGCCTGGTATATGTATTTCATAGAGAATCGAGGTACCTTTTCGCAACCGTTTCAGCGGAAAATCTATAAACTCTGTATGAAAATGTATACAAATGTATGAACATTGTTTGGAAAAGTATTAAAAGAATATTAAAAAAGACGTTTCCCAATGCGTTGCAGAGAACTTGATTGCAGTTTCAATTTCCAATAGTGACGTACAAAAGACACATGACAAATATTTCCACCGCTTTCTTGCGGATAATGTTGGTTGGTTTGAGAAGCTGTTTGAGAAGTGGTTGTTACAATAAACGGCCAGTCGCACAAATATAGGGTACAGATCCATCGTACAACAAGTACAGGTAGTCTACCTACATACCGTATACACTATCTGTCCACACGTTGAATAGACTTCTCGACTATGCAAAAAAAAAACAAAAACTCTGTTTACGGAAGTCAAAATCAGAAAAAAACGTGATGGGGGAATGAATGTCCCGACGTTCGCTTGGTTACTTGATGTCTCCAATCTATGTAGCTGGCACGTTGTTGGCGTCCATTTGGCGTTTTTTTTTTGTTGTCAAAGACCACGACAGCAGAAGCGGAGCAACTAGCCTCCAGAACGCCAGCATTCTTCTACAGCCTAGCCTGTCTGAGCTGGCGTTCTTCTGTTGTGAATCGAGCTAGTGGGCGTTCAGGGCGCGCCCCAGGCCTTCGTGAGAAAGCGGAAGTGGTCCCTCGCAGCCTGCGGGGACTCTTCGGTTGCTTGAGGACGACTCACTTTCTGGACGGCCTTTCTCTTCTTGGCCACAGCCATGAGCGCGACGAGCACGAGCGCGTAGAGAGGATAGACCGCGTCGGCGCCTTCGTGCAGCGGCGCGAACGCCGCCCGCGCCGCGTTCGCCGAGAAGCAGACGAGGAAGTTGACGAGAAACACGGGCAGCATGTGCCGCGTCGACTGGACGTTCTCGCGGATCTGGTACCGCTCCGACAGCCCGTAGCGCTCCTGAGATCCACTGGGATGTATTGGCTAGGAATGCGAGGGCAAGGGCACTCCACTTTGTCTCGCGTCGCGGCCGCTTCTCTGTGGCGGTTGACCAGCCAGAGCGCGCCGACAATGAGCAGCACCAACAAATGCGCCACCATCTGGCCGCTGAAGATGAGGATCAGCACCTGCAAGTCGACCCCAATGTCGTGCTCGTGATCGATGTCCGCCTCCATTTCCAAGCCATAGTAAGAAGGCAGCTCCGCGTGTATCGCGTCGTCCGTGTGCTGCCACAGTAGCCAGCCCAAAGGAGCCGTCGACAGCCACTAAAGCGGTTGCGCTTCGGTGCACAAAACACTAGCCTAACGATTCCAAAAGTTAGAGCGTGATGTGGTCTGCAACCTAAACGCTGTCGCTACGATACAACGCAATTGAATTTATTGAGCTTTTGACTATACGATTGCTGCGCCGAGAGGAATGCCTGCGGTGAGACAGAATTTGAATGCTAGCATACCGTAGCGCTGACGACTGCTCCCACTGCCCAGCTGTCTCGTCTTTGTTCATAGGTGCGAAACTTGAAGGTCGCAATAACTCTTTCCGCCACCAGCTCCGTGGTGGCCAGCAGCAGGACGTAGTTGTTGACTACCTCTTGCACCATCTCCACCGCGCCGTTGTGCCTGTGTAGATTCAAATTTTATATTGTAGAAAGTAGAGCACAAGCAACAAACAGTCGTGAAAGCCTAAGCCTAAGCCTGAGCCTAAGCCTGAGCTTAAGCCTGAGCCTAAGCCTAAGCCTAACTAGGCCTAACTAAGCCTAAGCCTAAGCTGAAGCCTGGCTGTCTCGGCTGTCTTGGCCAGTGGCGTAGCCAGGATTTGGATTTTGGAGGGGCAAGACAGCTGTTTGTGTCTAACCGGGAATTTTCGTAAGGGTACCCCTTTGAAAAAAATCGGGTCACTGAAAATTTTGGGAGACGCCTCAAGGTACAAATGCGCCCGGTTTTTTCCGTAACCGGTCGTTTCCCCCCCCCCCCCCCGCAACGTTCCCCCCCCCCTTTCCCCCGGACGTTTCCCCCCCCCGCCGTTTGCCCCCCCGGACGTTTCCCCCCCCCGGACGATTCCCCCCTGCCCCAAAATCTCCTAAGCGGGACAGTGGGTCATCGGAAGCAATCTACAACATCAACAAAGAACTGGCGCTGCGCTGCACACACACTGGCGCTCATGCGCAGCTTTGGATAGCTTATCAACCGAGTCGATCAGTGCACGCCAATCGAGTGAGCCTCTCAAGCGTGCGTTCAACTGGACATGCCATCAAGTACATTACGAAAGACATGCGGGGCAAGAACGCTGAACTGCTCCGTCTGCAG
>JASAMY010002745.1:0-13143 GCA_030248085.1 Paralinhomoeus sp. GSCO2_6 | reverse complement strand
ATGTATGTGCATGTACTTCGTTCAGTTACATATCTAAAAATACTTGTAACTTTTTTGTTTATAACTTTTTTGTTTTGCACGTGTTCATGCTATAAAAACTTTGAACTTTTTATTATTTTAATACTTTGTTTCACAGGTGTTCATCGCTCTAAAAACTTGTATTACACGCACATGCACGCACGCACGCACACGAACATGGACATGGACACGCGCACGCACGCACATGCACGCAGGCGCACGCACGCACGCACGCATGCACCCACGCACGCACGGGCGCGCGCTCGCACGCACGCACGCACACGCACATGGACACGCGCACGCACATGCACGCACACACGCACGCAAGCACGCACGCACGCACGCACGCACACGCATGCACATGGACATGGACACGTGCATGCACGCACGCGCACGCTCGATCGCACGCACGCTCGCATGCACTCACACACTCACACACACATGCACACACGCACGCACGCGCACTCATGCATGCACATACACACACACACACACACATGGACACGGACACAGGCACGCACGCACGCACTCACGCACGCACGCACGCACTCACGCACGCACGCACGCAACTGATTGATATTGATACTGAGGACATGAAAATATTGATACTGAATCACTTCTGAGCACGTTTTTGATGATGAATGACAAACGACAAAAGAGATGAAAGGTTTCTCAGATATAGCAACAATCTCTGCCTATTCTCGCCCCCAACCCCCCATTGGTCATTGAGCTACTCGACCTTTGGGGGCCTCTGGGCGATAAACTATTTTCGGGCTCTCCCATTCTCTCCAGCCGCCCTCCCCCCCCCCCCTTGCATCGGTTCATGGTCTTCTTTGTGTGTGCGTTTTGTGCATGTTCGGAGTGTTCGTGTTGGGTTGCGAGAGCAAAACATTTTTGTACATACACACATACAAACCGACACACTGAAGAGCCGATTCTCCGCCCCCCCCCCCCCCACACAGCATCATCACAAAGACTGTAATATGAAAATAAAAAAAACTTCTGCAAATGAAGTCTCAGCGCATGTCTCCAATTTACGTCGCGCTGTTTTGATATGAAATTTATTTAAAACAGAGTAGGTGTTACAAACAAGCAATTCTTTGGCATTCATGCAAATGCGTTGGTTGACCTGCATTCCAACACTTTGCAGTTTCATCATTGCAGTGCTTCATCATTGCATCATCATCATTGCTTCATCATCAAATGAGTATTCTCAACATTGTTTTATTTCATGAGACAAATTGATGTTGAACCATTTTGGAGCACTTTGCAAGCAGGAGTCTTGGGTTGAAGCGGCTAGTTCATTCTCACGCAGGCAAGCACCCACGCATGCGCGTGAAGTAATGCCTAGTGGTATACATACATCGTACCACCTGCATCTCAGTTTGCAGATTCTGCCGACTTTAGTTAGTGCAATGCACCCTCGGGAAATCGCATTGTAAAAACTAGCCGCTACAACTCAGGACACCCGCTACAAAGTGCTCCAAAGTAATTCAGTATCAATATTTTCATGTCCTCAGTAGTGTCTCATCATCAATACAACGTGTCATAAAATCATGCTGCAAATGCTCAGTTGAAAAGCAACAATGACGAATCTGTAAAGTGCTGCAGCAAAAGCCAAAGAAGTCAACCAATGCAACCAATGCACTTCTGCAATACAGGAAAACGTTTTACCTTTTTTGTTGTAACGCTTTATTCTTGCGTCATTACATCTCCAGTCATCACATTCGATAGTAAAAATTTGGCACTATACCATCTTGCGCAGACACCATAAATCCCATATTTTGTGGCGGCGGGCTAATTGTTTTAATCAGCCCTTCAGAGCCAGTTAATAATAATTGGCTTTTCTGCATGGTTGCTCACATATGTTCATGCATCGTGATCTGCAGGCGCAGTGCTGCAGCTTCCCGATCGGCTTGTGCACGCGCTGCCTGTTTGTGCAAGGCCTTTGGACCTGCTCTAAGCTAGGATCGCTGTCCGACGCTTCCGATTCCCTTTCGGCGCGCCGTGGGCGGGCGGTTTTCGGCGGGCTTGGGCTTGAGTCTTCCTTACGTCGTTTTTTTTTGGCAAAACTCAATTGTTGAGTACGCTGCGTCCCAAACCTAAGAACCTAAGCCTAAGCAAAGCCAAAGCCAAAGCCAAAGCCTAAACATGCACTGGACTAACCCAAAGTCTGGCCTAAGCCTAAGCACTGCCTAAAATTAAGAAAGTGTTCATCGGACGCAGCGGACGCGGACGCATCAATTGTTTTCAGCCGTTTTCAACACAAAAAAAACTAAAACAACGCACCACTAAAACGCTAACACTAAAGCATGATCACACCGCATACTCAGGCTTAGGCTTAGGCCCAGGCTTATACGCTTAGGCTTACGCTTAGGCATACACGCGGGTGCGTGCGTGCGTGTGCTCACGTGCGTGCGTGCATGCGTGCGTGCGTACGTGCGGACGTACGTGCGTGCGCGAGTCTGTGCGCGAGTCCGTGCGCGAGTCCGTGCATGCGTGCGTGCGTGCGTGCGTGCGTGCGTGCGTGCGTGCGTGCGTGTGCGTGCGTGCGTGCGTGCTTGCGTGCATGCGTGCGTGCATGAGTGCGCGTTCGCATAGGTATGTTCGTGCTTTTTTACCCTCAACTTGCAACATAAACCATATTCCGTGCGTGCATGCGTGCGTGCATGTGCGCGCGTGCGTGCGTGCCTGTCCGCGAGTGCGTGCATGAGTGCGCACGCGTGCATGCATGCGCGTTCGCATAGGTATGTTCGTGTTGTTTTTACCCTCAACTTGAAACATGCAACAACTTGCAACATTTACAATTTGCATATTCAATGTGCCGTATCTCGCGATTACTGTATCGCACTGGAAAACGGATGTGATATTCGTGATCAGCATGGTCGATTACATATACCCCAAGCAGAATTGACACTGAATTCTCAAATTCGATCAAACACGTATGCGAAATTTGCATAACTCACGGATTACGGTAGCTACAGTAGCGCCACTCATATTTTGCCAATGAAATCTGCCTCATGAAATCCTGAAATGCATCTGCCTCATGCCTCACTCATGAAATCTGCCAAGCAATCTACACACAAAATTTCAGCTCAATCCATCCAGCACAACTCTCTGTGCTGCGTTGCAGACACACAGACAAACATTGTGCTTTAGTGTGACTAAATTTCATCATTCGGGCCTCAGATTATATTATACCTAGGTTCCTAACTTTTAAAATTTCAATCGCGCCGATCACTCACCACAGCATCCAGGCGACGGCGGTGGTCGCGACGAGAGCCGTTGCCAGAAGCAGCGCAACAACACTCGAGGCCATTTCTCCGTCAGTGTCTGCGGCGTTACACTTTTCAGTACTTGGCACGGCAGGGAAGGGAACAGCTGCGAAACTGACTGCTGATACGGAGCGACCGCGTCGACTCTACTATTTGTAGGAAGGCGCGAGACCGACAGCCACCATGGTGCGAGTTGAGTGCGCACCCAACTCTCAACGTCACCTCACATGCTAACCCGCGGATGTTGTGAACCAACTACGACGAGATAAGCCAACAGCGCGTCCACAAGAACACCAGCGAAAGGCCAAGAACGGCATTGGTACTCTACGGGAACTTGTGTGCGTCGGGTCACGTGATGCCACACCACTGAGCTGGCTAATCACGTGCGAGCGTGTGTAGTGCCTCCATTTCCGCCGGTGTTGCATCCCTCTTCATCCCCCCACAAAAACATCCGCCCGGATGTTTTGGGGTACCCCAGTTCTTCCCCCAGACAATTGGGATAGAAAACTCGCCATCCCAATTCCCCCCCCGCCCCCCTTATCCTAAAAACTCCCCCTGGTTTTTGTGCTAAACGGGAGAGATCGGTAACATGGGGATAGAGAGGTGTTGTCTTGGCAGCTTGCTTCAGTTTCTCAACCTGTGCAACAACCTCTAGGTGTTGGCGGGCTTGTTGGGCAAGCGCGTCTATCTCTTCGACAGCCTCCAGAAGACTGTCGTTAGCGCGCATGCCCTGGGAGCTGTTCGGATCCACTCTCGCCAGCAGCGACTGTGACTCTGCCTGCAGCGACAGCGCAACGGCAACGACTGTGGGTTGCACACGATCGCGGTCCCCTTCGACATCGTCACAGGAACGGAGCTGTTGTCGCTGTAGGACGTCGCCTACGTCACGAGTGACCACAGAAGAAACGCCCGCGATTGCTTTGAACCGGGCACTCTCCAGTTGCAATTGTCAGTTGCAATTGTGGGATGGGTGGTTTCCAAATTGCAAACAAGGGCCAGTAGAAATCGGAGCTCCAGCTGGGCTAGGTATCCATCTATATAGTATGTTCTTAATTGATTCTCAAGCGCCTTCGATATTTTCCCAAAAAAAACGTCCAGTTCACGAGCATTTGACACGGACTTTAGGTTCCTCGACTTTTGCTGCGTTCCATGATATCTGTGTACCATCCTGACACGATTCTGTTGCGTCGGAAATACAGGGTGTCCCACTATTTCTGGCCATTTTAAATCGTCGTTTTCTCGCGCGTCCGTGCAGACATTTGAGTGGGACTTCTTTCGTTATAGAGCCAACACATGATTATTTCTCATGTCAAAACTACAGAAAAATCCATTGGATAAACGATTAGATGTGGGTGCATTGTGTTTCCACACGTTTAAACAGGTTGGATACAATGGTGGAGATAGTGAAACGCGTCTTTTTCTACACAGAATACCCCAGTTCTTCCCCCAGACGAATTGGGATATAAAACTCGCCATCCCAATTCCCCCCCCCCCCTTATCCTAAAAACTCCCCCTGGTTTTTGTGCTAAACGGGAGAGATCGGTAACATGGGGATAGAGAGGTGTTGTCTTGGCAGCTTGCTTCAGTTTCTCAACCTGTGCAACAACCTCTAGGTGTTGGCGGGCTTGTTGGGCAAGCGCGTCTATCTCTTCGACAGCCTCCAGAAGACTGTCGTTAGCGCGCATGCCCTGGGAGCTGTTCGGATCCACTCTCGCCAGCAGCGACTGTGACTCTGCCTGCAGCGACAGCGCAACGGCAACGACTGTGGGTTGCACACGATCGCGGTCCCCTTCGACATCGTCACAGGAACGGAGCTGTTGTCGCTGTAGGACGTCGCCTACGTCACGAGTGACCACAGAAGAAACGCCCGCGATTGCTTTGAACCGGCCACTCCCAGTTGCAATTGTCAGTTGCAATTGTGGGATGGGTGGTTTCCAAATTGCAAACAAGGGCCAGCAGAAATCGGAGCTCCCGCTGGGCTCGGTATCCATCTATATAGTATTTTCTTAATTGATTCACAAGCGCCTTCGATATTTTCCCAAAAAAAACGTCCAGTTCACGAGCATTTGACACGGACTTTAGGTTCCTCGACTTTTGCTGCGTTCCATGATATCTGTGTACCATCCTGACACGATTCTATTGCGTCGGAAATACAGGGTGTCCCACTATTTCTGGCCATTTTAAATCGTCGTTTTCTCGCGCGTCCGTGCAGACATTTGAGTGGGACTTCTTTCGTTATAGAGCCAACACATGATTATTTCTCATGTCAAAACTACAGAAAAATCCATTGGATAAACGATTAGATGTGGGTGCATTGTGTTTCCACACGTTTAAACAGGTTGGATACAATGGTGGAGATAGTGAAACGCGTCTTTTTCTACACAGAATGGCAGTGTACGTGGGAGTGCGCGACATTAGTGACAGAGATCAGAGATTGGCTGGACGATTGCTTGAAGAACAGTGGTCTGTGAGGTGCTGCCACACTAACCGATTCCTTCAGTTTCTGAACCTGACCGCTCCTTGCGATTTTCTTCTTTGGGGCTATGGCTATCTCAAATCGGTCCTTATGCAAGAACAAACCCAAACGTTTAGGAGAGCCAAATAACAACAATTTATCGGACTTGTACATACCGTAGATTCCAGTTGAAATGATTGATCGTAGTTTGGTTGAGTTCAAAAATTGATGCAGTTGCATTGCAAATGACGACGCCCATATCTAACCGTTTGTTAGTTTTGACATGAGAAATAAGCATGTATTGGCTCTATAACAAAAGAAGTCCCACTCTAATATCTACACGGACGCGCAAGAAAGCGGCGATTGAAAATGGCCAGAAATAGTGGGACACCCTGTATATACGTCTACAGTTTTTACAGTCACTGTGCCGCAGAGTGCCACTATGTTGAGAGGGGATTTTTTTAGGATAAGGGAGGAGGAAGTAGGATAGCCTACTTTATCCTACTTTATCCGTCCGGATGGTCTGGGATATCCCAGTTTGTCTGGGGGAATGTTTTGGGATGGGGGAGGAAGAGGGATATGACACCGGCTGAGCAATCGGCTTTCAATTCAGACCAGGCGTTGCTCGTTACATACAGATACAGATAAGTATTCTTGCCGCGTCACGCACAGAAGGTAGGAGGCTTGGTCGCAGTTCTGCCGTGGCTCTTTCTATCAGACAGCGCCGACTCTCGAAGGGGCAGTGCGATTTTTTGTTTTAACAACTTGACATACCTATCGTGCTGCAGTTATGTATGTACATTTGTTCGTCGTTGTTATCACGTCGTCGTCGTCGTTTCGAGTTTACCAGTTTACCGGATTTTAAATGCAAACAAAAACACCAACCACCGATTCGTTTTAGGGGTCAATTGGAACGCATGCACCGCGCGTCAACATTTGCATGGCAACGTCAACGTGCACTTTGCCTCAAGTTTGTCCGCATAACCATGCGTTGGCTTCGAGTTGGTTTTCGAGCCTATGACACCAGTTTGACAGCTCGCAGTGAGATGTCAATAAGTTTTGATGTGCAGTCTACACAGAAGTTCATAATGAATATACAGGTATACATGTTGCTTCGCGCGTGTGTCCTGCGCTCACATTCAATTCCCCTGTCAACTACTTTTCGGAAATCGTTGCAAACACACAATGATGTCACGCTGGCGCACGAATTCTAGTTCCCAATCGGAATGCTACGAAACAAAAGAAGAGGAATCCGCATTGAGCTGGGTTTGGTCGACCTTCAAAGTTGCCGATTACCTGGGGCGAACGAGCGTTGAGCGGTTGCATTAGCACGGCGGTTAGGCCTAACTTCAGCTCAACCTGGAAATGAAAATTACCGGACCTTTTCAGCAACGGGTGGCGTCTAGCCGTAAATTGCCGCCTCATGGTTTCTTTTACTTCCAATCACCGTGCTCGGTGTGGCCGATTGAGCGCACTCCTCACCACTTTCTGGTCCTCCGGCATGACGAATCAGGGTGTACGCGTCAGCGTACAACCCTAATATGTGACGACTTGCGAGCGCGAGAATTCGGATTTTGATCGCCTATAACTTTTGATTGACTGAACCGAATTCGGCGCGTTATGGCTCAAAAGAAGCGCAGTCGTTGGGGTACCGTACTTGCCACGGCGCGTTGCAGTATTGCTGCGCGTTAAGGGGGTACGCCCGAAAATGTTTCCGAAAAGCGTATTTTTTTCGTGTTCTTCTCCCAGTTTTTGGAGCGCCACTCGCTAGTGCCGTGGGCAATTGGAATGAAACTTGGCATGTGTAAGCGACCCATGATGGCAACTTTGCGTACCAAAGGAATCGTCTCTGCGTCCTACCAAACTCGAGATATCGCCGATTTTATGCGTTTTTTCGGACATAGTCGTTTTTTTGGGGTGGTTTCCACCAAGAGTAAATGTCAAAAAAGTGCCCAATTAACCCCCAATTTTTTTTTGATTTCCTTGAACAGTTTCTTATGGGAAGTCTATGCCAAGCCACTGAACCTAAAACTTCATCACTGATAATGAGATATTAGCAATTAAAAATTTTAGCCGAAAGTTCCATGCCCTATAGGCTCT
Source organism: Paralinhomoeus sp. GSCO2_6 (assembly GCA_030248085.1). Classification (NCBI taxonomy): domain Eukaryota; kingdom Metazoa; phylum Nematoda; class Chromadorea; order Monhysterida; family Linhomoeidae; genus Paralinhomoeus; species Paralinhomoeus sp. GSCO2_6. Next base: position 5,295 of record JASAMY010002745.1, on the reverse strand, counting down.
TTTTAAACAGTGCATCACAGAGCTTCGCTATAATGGAGAAAGTTGATCGCCCAGACGTGATCTTGACCAGTTTTAGCAAGTGGACCAAATTGAACGCACCAAAATGCCTCCCACCATTATACCGATAACAAGAATTGGCGCTATTTCGGTGTGGTTAGGTCGGATGGCCTAAACATCAATACTAAAGTTGATGGCCCTTTGATGTCAAACATTTCATTCCTTGGAGCCAACACGCTCCGACGCACCAAAATATTTTCACTTCCGAGATAATCGATAAATATCGATATCGGTAGCTCGGATCACTTTGGCTAAAACACCAGAGTTGACCGCCTCCACGTGTAGATCATTTTGATTCCTTACCCCACTAAGCTCCGACGCACCAATATGGCGCTGCAGATGTGCACGCACGCACGCACACCATCAAATGGGCTGCTTCACAAAAAAACTCGATGTGGGTACGTCGCATCACTTTGGCTAAAACATAAAAGTTGACCGCCTAGTTATAGCGATTATTTTGATTCTTTACATCACTATGCTACGATGCAGCAATATGGCACAACTGCACGCGCACGCACGCACGCACGCACGCACGCACGCACGCACGCACGCACGCACGCACGCACGCACGCACGCACACACACACACATAATTATCCGCAGTGGCTTCTGTTTGTAGTTTCTCTGCATGCTGTGCCATTTGCTGATAGGTCATCCTGCTTTGTATCATTTGCATGACAATTAGTTGTGCACAACTTTGGTCAACGAAAAATACATGCGTACCTATTTTTAATCCACATGCTCACATTCTATACGATGAGTGTCTCCTACTGCACTCGAGGGATTCTACCAAACACGCAACATATGGCGCAACATAAACTGGCGGAGAACATTACAAAAAAGCCGCAAAATTGGAACATTTTTGAAACTATTGACCCCTTACAGTAAAGCAAGGAAACGCGTTATGGCGCATTCGATGCCCCAGAAGAAGGCGGTTCATTTACGCCATAACGCGTCGAAATCCGTTCAGGCAATCAAAAGTTATAGGCGATCGAAAATTCAAAAAGCCGCATTGAGAAGTGGTCACATATTAGGGTTGAACGCTGACGCGTACACCCTGACTAAAATTTCGGTAATTTCGGGTAAATTTTGTTAGCTATGGGCGCTTCCACCATTCGTCGCAGAGCTGTACTGTAATGATGAAAGTTAATCGCCTGGACCTGGAATATGTCACTTTCGAGAATGGGAGCGCTCCGATTTCCATGTTTCACAGCTCGACCCTCTTGGCGCACCCCCATTTTGGACAAAATTTGCAACTTAGATCGTGCATTATTTTTGATTTCCTTTACAAATTCTGGCTTAGATAGCTCAAAAGAAGTGCATTCGAAGGGGGGATCGACTAACTCATAACACGTTTCCATGCGCTTGTGCATTACTGAGAAGTTTTTGGAGATGTTATGAAAAGTGGGTCTTGACAAACTTTTTGGTTCGTCGCCCACTCGCGTCTGCACCAATTGAAATGAAACCTTGCAGGCATCTACGGTCTACATACAAAAAATGAAATTCCCGGAGGGATTCTTGCTACATGCCGTAGATCGTGAGGTATGGTTTACTTGGTAAGTCCATTTTACCTTGTGTTCCCTAAATCAAGAGGTCGCTGGTTCGATTCCCAGTAGGGCCTATGCGTTTGCACGTGTCCAATTTAGAGACCCAACAATGCTGCAACCACTCTTCTTGTCTCTTCTCTAGGTTCTCCGAGATTTTGGTAATTTTTTTCAGCCAGGGAAAAGATTTTTGGACCGATACTCACTACATTGCATGACAGTGGGGCTGTGGCGTAGTCCGTAAGGCGTTGGACTCCTGACCGCGAGGTCGGGGGTTCGATTCCTTGCTGGGTGAAAACCACGGCAACCCCCTTGGGCGAGGGGGTTAAACCACAGCTCCGGTTTCTGGCTGTACCGTGGCTTCGGTCTAAAATCAGTGCCAGGTGGGGGCCCACCTTGCCTCGCGGCAGAACAACGCCCACATTGTTATGAATACGGCGCCGCCCTGTGATCCTGGTGATTCAGTTAACGGCCATTTGTGCTGTGTCAGGTGGTTGTCGTCAGAAATAAATAAATAAAAGAAAATGACTCACAAAAATGGCACACCCGCACCCACGCACGGACGCACGAGGTGTACACACACGTGTGGCTTTTTATAAGCTTTATGGTGCATATGCTTTTTCATAAGCTTTATGCCGACATCTTTAAGAAATTCGTTTGTGTCACAGAGCGTACTATCCGGCGGCGTACTGTACCCACTGTGCACCCCGTAGTAGCTTTCCGCCGCCTTCCTGGCTCCCCCTTGTAGACATGACGCGTCTTTCGTGGCTTAGGGTAAAGCAAGCAGGCAAGCAGGCATGCAGGCAGGTAAAGGAAGCAGGCAGGTAAAGCAAGCAGGCATGTAATTTGCGGCACCACCACGTTATTTTTCTTTCCGCGATTAAAAGCAATTCGGATTTTTCTTCAGGAAAATGAGCGCTTTGACGCCGACAAAAGCGAATAAAGAGGCGCTCGCTGACTTGTCACCATTGCCAACGAGTCCAAGTAAAAAAATGATGGACCAGCGGCCCTCGCCGGCGTCTTTGGGGCGACGCGCGGCTGAATCGAGCTCGCGTGACGTCAATCAGTCGTCCACCAGAAACGAGGCGGAAGAAGCGGTGTCAGTTAAATGCAGCACACGTTAAATGCAGCACACGTTGTATGTGATAAAGGATGCAGGCATGCAAGCAGGTGATGTATGCAAGCAAGTTGACTTCCGTGGCTTTTTCTTGGCTTAAGGGGCGTAAACTAAAACACACGACCAACACGACCAACACGACCACCACGACCAAAACTTTAGGCTTAGGTTTAGGCTTTTGCTTAGGCTTAGGCGTAGGTTTCTGCTTAGGCTTAGGCTTAGGCTTTTGCTTAGGCTTAGGCTTAGGCTTATTCTTAGGCTTAGGCTGAGGTTTCGGCTTAGGCTTGTGTTGGTCGTGTTGGTCGTGTTGGTCGTGTTGGTCGTGTGTTTTATTTAACGCCGCTTAAGGTTGGGCTTAGGCTTAGGCTTTGCTTAGGCTTAGGTTTTTGCTTAGGCTTAGGCTTTGCTTAGGCTTAGGCTTAGGTTTTTGCTTAGGTTTTTGCTTAGGCTTTAGCTTAGGCTTAGGCTTTGCTTAGGCTTAGGCTTAGGCTTTTGCTTAGGCTTTAGCTTAGGCTTAGTCTTAGGCTTAGGCAGCGAAAGTCGACTTGCCTGCATACTTTACCTGCCTGCATTCTTTATCATATACAACCTGTGCTGCATTTAACGTGTGCTGCATTTAAGCGTAACCCCTCGCCGGCGTCTTTGGGGCGACGCGCGGCTGAATCGAGCTCGCGTGACGTCAATCAGTCGTCCACCAGAAACGAGGCGGAAGAAGCGGGCTTGGCTTCGGAAGAGTTCATCGGCTCCTTGTTGGAAGCTGGCACCATTTTGCTACGATGCTCTGCGGAACAGACGACGCGTCTGACGCCACCGAGCAGGGTGCCCGCCCACTTGCGAGAGTGCTCCTTCGCCGTCTCCCTTGACAGTGCCGCCGTCCGAGCGGACCTCAATGTCGACTCCTATGGAATGTGGACCTCGCGGCGTGGAATCGTCGAATATCTGAACATCATCAACAACCGCAAGGTTCGTTTGTTGGTCATTGTCACGGTAATATGCACAAGTTTTGGCTAATGTTTGGGCCCCTAGCCCCCCCCCCCCCCCCCCTCAACCCCGTGACCTCCCCACTGCACTATGTTGGGAACCTATTGGGAACACCAAAATGCGCTCGTTTTTTGTGCTAATAAGCAAATTTATGCATGCATGACCAGGGTTGCACAATTTAAAAAAAAAAAGTTTTTTTTTTTTAAAAAAAAATTTTTTTTTTTAAAAAAAAAAAGTTGGATTTTTTTTTAAATTAAAAAAAAAAATTTCTGTTTTTGGGTACACTTTAGCTTTTGAGTGGCAAAAAGGCGTTTAAATGGTGTTTAGATGGTACAATTAGTAGTTATTCATGCATAAACTTGCTTATTAGCACCAAAACCAAGCTTTTTGGGGTTCCCAACTGGTTCCCAACATAGCGCGATACGTACACGACCATTTTGGGAGGCAGCGGCTTTGTCACCATTTGACTAAAACGATGCTAAATACGCTTCTAAAGGCTTTAGGGAAGCACTAGTACTTGTGTTTGACACTCCAATAGGCTAAAAGTATCTTATAGTACAGGTATTTGGCGCCATGGTTCCTAAGTCAATTTAAAAAAAAATTTTTTTTTAAAAAAAAAAAAAATTTTTTTTTTAATTTAAAAAAAAAAATTGAATTTTTTTTTGATGCAACCCTGTGCATGACTACTAATTGTACCATCCAAACACCATTTAAACGCCTTTTTGCCACTCAGAAGCAGGGTTGCATAAAAAAAAATTTCAAGTTTTTTTTTTAAATTAAAAAAAAAATTTTTTTTTAAAAAAAAAAAATTTTTTTTTTTAAATTGACTTAGGATCGATAATTGGTGCCAAATACCTGTACTATAAGATACTTTTAGCCTATTAGAGTGTCAAACACAAGTACTAGTGCTTCCCTAAAGCCTTTAGAAGCATATTTAGCATCGTTTTAGTCAAATGGTGACAAAGCTGCTGCCTCTAAATGGTCGTGTACGGTATCACACTATGTTGGGAACCAGTTGGGAACCCCAAAAAGAGCTCAGTTTTGGTGCTAATAAGCAAGTTTATGCATGAATAACTACTAATTGTACCATCTAAACACCTTTTAAATGCCTTTTTGCCACTCAAAAGCTAAATTTTACCCAAAAACAGAGAATTTTTTTTTTTAATTTAAAAAAAAATCCAACTTTTTTTTTTTTAAAAAAAAAATCTTTTTTTTTTAAATTGTGCAACCCTGCTCAGAAGCTACATTTTACCCAAAATCAAAGAAATTTTTTTTAATTTAAAAACCAATTTAAAAAAAAAATTAAAAAAAAAATTTTTTTTAAATTCTGCTAAACCCTAACCCCACCCCAATCCACTCCATTGCGTCAACCCTGTACATATGCTCTCCCCCCATGTTACTTCCCACCCACCGCCAACCTGCAACGGAATGTCTTTTTGATCGATCGATCGATTGCTTTTTGATTTCAGGGAGAATTCTTCTGACTGACACGGAGCGGCCTCCCTTCGACCTGGTGGTCGTGCACCGTGAAGCGGTACTCCTACAAGGATGCGACTGGCCAGGAGCACGTCAGGTGGACTAAGGGAGACTGCGCTAT
>JASAMY010003853.1:0-13119 GCA_030248085.1 Paralinhomoeus sp. GSCO2_6 | reverse complement strand
TGTACCCATAGGACGCATTTTACTTGATAAGTAACCCTGAATCTAGCACCCTCTTTAAACAGATTTCACCTAATAATGACCATTTTTACATTGAGGTACTCAAGATATATTTGCTCAGAAATGAATGGGTGTTGGAAAAATAGTGGGGCCTGCAGACCCCCCCCCCCCACTTACAGGTATGACAAGCACAATGAATAGTTGGAGTCATTTGTACTGATTTCAGCGTGGCGCTACGTGCCCATAGACGTGGTGCACTCAATGCAGCCATCAGGTATGCCGCCCCACGTGCTCCGGCTGCGCATCGGTGCGCGCGTCATGTGCCTGCGCAATCTCGACCAGAAGAGCGGACTCTGCAACGGCACTCGACTGCGCATCGACCAGTGCCTCAAGCATGCCATTGTCTGCACCATCGAGAAGTATGCTACGCACAGTCGCTGCTAATCGGGCTTGTGTCACACTCAGCGTTGTTCCAGCGGATCCCACTTTGGCGACCAAGTCACTATTCCCAGAGTCGTCATCTACAGCGAGCCTGATGCTGAGATCCGCTTCAGGGTGCGCGCAAATTCAGCAAACTTTTGTTTAGTGGTAGATCAAGGCTGACAATTCAGAGACGACAGTTCCCACTGAGACTCGCATTTGCGATCACGCTGTCAAAGTCTCAGGGCCAAACACTGGATCGAGTCGGACTCTTCCTCCAGCCCCCAGTGTTCAGCCACGGGCAGCTCTACTGTGGCATGTCAAGAGTGCGCCGACGTGACCATCTCAAAGTGCAGTTACTTTATTCTGATTTTGCCTCAGTTGCACTGACTCGGATTGGTTCATTGTAGATGTTCCTGGGCACTCCGGCGACAACTGGCCTCAATGAGGGATGCACACTCAATGTCGTCTGTCAAGAAGCTTTGTGATGTAGCTCCTCTGCCTCACTCAATTGGATGCAGTACCTGGCCGCCTTTGGGCGGATCGAAAACCTGGCCCTTGAACTCTTCTAACATTGATAAATAGGATGACCACACTTGCACAGTGATAGTCTTCCCTGGATTATGTCCATTTATTTAATATTCATTATCTTCTACTCTGATCTGATAGCTGATAAGCTGAATATGACTACTGCTGTAAATAATGGAGAGAAGGGCTAACACAGGTCTTCGAGACTCCTATCGAGGATTTGTGTTTGCCAATTTCACACCTAAGCAGGTACTGTTGTAAATTTTGGAGAGAAGGGCTAACACGGGTCTTCGACCTGTATAGCTGGGGCACGTCTGCAGCCTCACAGACTTACTCCAGAGGAGGGCTGTGGCCTGGCCCTGGGGGGAGGGGAGGGCTAGGCTCGGTGGAGCGCTGGGCAGCACTAGCAGATCCAGGATTTCTGGGTGGGGGCTTTCCACCCTGGGGGTTGGGGGGGGGGTATGGTCAAACCACCTGACACAATCAGACCTGAAACAATCAGACCTAAAACAATCAGACCCAAAACAATCAGACCCAAAACAACAATTCACCAAAACGTGCAGGTGCGCACCGCACAATTGCAAAAGGGGGGGGGGGGCGTGGAAAGTCGACACGAAGGTGCGCACCGCAGAATTGCAAGGGGGGGGGGGGGGGGGGCGGAACGCGGACACGAAAGAATTGCAAGGGGGGGGGGGGGGCGGAACGTGGACACCAAGGTGCGCACCGCACAATTGCAAGGGGGGAGGGGGGGGGGCAGAACGCCGACACGAAAGAATTGCAAGGGGGGGGGGGCGGAACGTGGACACCAAGGTGCGCAGCGCACAATTGCAAGGGGGGGGGGGCGTGGAAAGTCGACACGAAGGTGCGCACCACATTCTTCGCCGCGCCTTTTCGTCGATAGCACAGCTGGCCTGCAACCGCGAGATGGTGCGCAACTGCTATGAGTTTTTCTCGAAATGGTGCAAAATACACCACTTTTGGAATTGTAGACAGGTCGAAAAACTTTAGCAAAATTCTGGGGGGGGGGGGCTGGGGAGGGGCAGACTTACGGACTGGGTGGGGGAGTAGTCTCCCTAAGCCCCCCCCCCCAGTTACCTGTATACCTGGGGCGCGTCTGCAGCCCCACAGACTTACTCGGGAGGAGGGCTGTGGCCTGGGGGGAGGGGAGGGCTAGGCTCGGTGGAGGCTGGGCAGCACTAGCAGATCCAGGATTTCTGCGTGGGGGCTTTGCACCCTGGGTGTTGGGGGTGGGTAGGGTCAAACCCAGCACCTGGGGGGGGGGGACGACCCCCAGTTACAGGTAAGGCTGTAACTTAGCTGCAACTGGCCCATAGCTGAAAGGACAACACATTAGAGGATCAGTCCTGAAAGGACCAAACCTGAAAGGGGCCAGACCTGAAACAGCCAGACCTGAAACAATCAGACCTGAAACAATCAGACCTAAAACAATCAGACCCAGAACAACAAAACACTGCAGACCTGACCCTGGTCTATACAACCTAATCCTCAAAATTGTTGGTTGGTTGGTTGGTTGGTTGGTCTGTTAACACGAGTTCAAATTTTAAATTTGCGCCACATTGAAAAGGGGCTAGTAACAGTAAAACAACTAAACCAAAACAAATCAAAACAAACTTAAACCATAACGAAAACGAAACGAAAAGTAAACATGACGTGTGTGTAATAATAATATTGGGGCAGAATGATGTGTGCATTGTAGTGCATTGCAGTACACTGAGCTGGAGAATGATCCCAAACAAAAAATAAATCAGTGTACCGCCCAAATAGGCGAAAGTGGTGAAAGTGTACCGCCCAAAGAGAAAAATTCTCGGTGTCGAAAATCGGGAAACCTAAGTCCATTGTACCATTGTACAATTGTACCATTGTACGGAGAGAAGCACACCTTAATATTTTAAATGCGTCGACGCTCAGTGCTCAACTGTTAAATACGAAAAACAACGCGTCACACGCGTCATTTCGCGCGTCACAACAACGCGTCATTTCTTACAACAGTGATCCTATGTAATCTTTCAATGAATTAAGCTACATTTCCATACTTTGATCTCAATTCCCATGTGGTTGTACAGGGTGGGCCATTATGCATCAAGTCTCGATGTTGTTGTCCGTGACGAGACTTTACCAAATATTCAACAAAATCAGTTTACATTTCAACGCTTCAACACGCTCACAGTGCACCTCACACACCGACGCAGCCTGAACTTTCAAATGCGACTAGCACTGCAGCAAACGGCGCTACCAAAGTTTTACACAGCGGGCAAGCGACGCGACCCCAACACCATTCCCGATTAGCGTGAGATTAGCGATTAGCGTGAGATTCTTTTGAACGAGGCAGATCTACATATTACAACCAACGTTCAAAAGTAAATTCCAAAGTGACGCGCAAACTGTTCGCGGTGGGACAACGATAGCTTGCCAGTCACGGAATCGGAATTCACGAACTTTGTGGAGAAGTACGGGTAGCGGGTGGCGATGCAGCTGTATCTGCAGTGGACCACCATTGCGCGGAGCTGAGTCGAGTAGCGCTGCTGCCCAGGGATCCAGAAGCGCTCGCTGTGGACGAACACGAGATCTTCGGGCGCCACGGTGGTAGACGGTAGCGCCAACTAAAATGGTTCTCACACTTTGGCCGTCCCTAAACCCAAACCCTGTCTGGCCGAGTGGGAGGGGGGGGAGGTAAACGACTGTTCAAGAGACGGGGCCGTGGCGTAGGCCGTGGCGTCTTGAGTCGACGTCAGAACAAACGCAATCGGCACGAGAGCGTCTTTGCCTACAATTGACCAATGATTGACTAGTTAGCTCACAGAGTTTCGAAATGAGGCTACCGTTTTTCCGATTCTTCACAACTGGGTGTTTGACCCAGCAGCCAACAAGACCAATGTCGGCGCCGGCTATCTTATACGTCAAGTCCAGGTACATGGGTCTCTTCATGTGAAGCTGTTGCTGAGCCTCAGCACGAATAACGCACGTCCGCTTGAACGTGTTCATCATATTCTTGTCACCTGAGCAGAAAGGCAGCGGCATAGCAATGGCAAAACATGAATTTCAAGCTACTATTATACCCAAAAAAATAAAAAAGCAATTCTCTCCTTTCATATTTTTGTCTGGCTGGGCGTGGACGACAAATCCCCCCACAGAAATGGACGCCAAGAGTTTGTTGAAGTCAACAGCTGCCCGCTGTCCACACGGATCCGTCCTCAACGCCCCGTCTCTCACCCTTGAACAGTTGTAAGCCTAAAAGACTGACTGTCATAAGATCTGGATCAGTGACGACTTTAACAAATCAGAACCTGGGCGCGGTTCCTGGCCAACTCTGAAGGGCCGGCTGCGTTGAGAAGTCCACCGGCGACGTCCAACGTCGCCTGGACGTTGTGACGGGGCGGCATGTGCTTGCTCCGCTCCTTCATCTCGTCCAACACGCTCGGACGCGTGCGGTAGAACGGAGTCTCGGCCTTCTTGCTCCCCTTGTATGCACTAGGCTTCAGCTCAGTCAAAGGTTCACGCCCAGTGTACCTACAAATGTGTCTTGTAAGTGAAGTAAACAGTGTCTTGATAGTCGCACGCACACAAAAAGTGTTTCAACTACAACAATTCCCACCTGTATGATATCAAGGCGAGCTTCGGTTGCAGGCCGTTCTGGGCGTTTTCTTCCAACAGAAAGACACGCTTCTGGAAATTATCATTGGCCACATCAGGGTGAGAGTACTTGTTTCGACTGAGTCTCCACTTCCACCCATTTTCTGCATCCAACTTGTGTTTTCTTCCACTTTTGAGGTCTGCCCATCGCATATGCACAAGAGATTAAAACAAACTTCAAAGCAAATCTTTTATATGCACAAGTGCAATGCGCGAGCGTGGGGGGGGGGGGGGTTGGGTTAAGCGATTTTTTTAATAAAAATAAATAAGAATATAAATAAAATATTCACGTGAAATTTCGATGCTTGCAGCCCATTAGACAAATCCCGAATTACCCCCTCATCTGTTCTAAAAATTGGTGATTTACCCCCCAATCCCAAGTTCCGTTTATGAGGACAAAATAAATAAAATTTATATTAATATACACCACACCAGTATATATGCGATGGGCTCCTGCTGTCAGGAAGCGGTAGTAGCGTTGGCCCTGGCCCCACTTTCCATAGGAGTCGGCATATAGGTCCAGCGGATTAGCCAGCGATTGGCAGTCGACGAGAAAGGAGCACTCGTTCAAAGCAGCAGGCAAGCTGAGAGGCACTTTGCGAGCCGCCGCAAACTCGCTGAGTTTTCCGCCGGGCAACAGCACACACAGTGCGTCGTCTACCGAATCCACAAAGTGCGGCTTCAGCAAGCCCTCCGAGCTGATGTTGTCGTTTGGTTTGTCGCCGTTCATTTTCTAGCACAGTTTCTCTACTCTACATTCAACTTCAAAAAGCGAAACCGCGGCGAGCATGTGGGGCGCGCGTTGTTTAGTATTTAACAGTTGAGCATCGAGAGTCAACGCGTTTAAAATATTAAGGTGTGCTTCTCTCCGTACAATGGTACAATTGTACAATGGTACAATGGACTTAGGTTTCCCCGAAAATCGTCGCTCCTCATGGCCCGTTTTCAGTGCTTGAATCCACTTCCAGGCTTCTCCAGCCGCTCCCCGTCGCGGATGGGCAAGAGAGAGTGACGTGGCGCTGCTGGCGAACGGGTTTGCTGTAGCCAGTTCTGCAGTTCTCTTCTCGAAATGGTGCGTTGTTTCTTGCCGAAATTTTCGGTTAAATTTATTCTGACTTTTCTTGTGTTTTAGCTCGTTTTTCGCCGCGCCTTTTCGTCGCTAGCACAGCCGGCCTGCAACCGCGATTTGGTGCGCAACTTCTGCAGTTCTCTTCTCGAAATGGTGCGTTGTTTCTTGCCGAAATGTTCGGTAATGCGCTGATGAGCGTGACGTTTCGATTTTTCCCATCAATTTGTCGATATTTATTTTAAGCCGAATTCAGTGGTTTCGTCCACTTCTTGTCCCCTCCCACCACGGATCAGGCGCCAGAGAGCGACGACGCAGTGCTCACCGAAGAATCAGCGTCGCCAAAAGCTGATAAGTGTGGGATTTCGATTTTTCTTCCTGATTTGTCGATAATAATAATCTTGTCGTTTTTTGCTGCGCCTTTTCGTCGCTAGCACAGCCGGCCTGCAACCGCGATTTGGTGCGCAACTGCTGCAGTTCTTTTCTCGAAATGGTGAGTTGTTCCTTGCCGAAATTTTCGGGGCAAGCCACCGCCCCAGTTACCTGAATGACTGGGGCGCGTCAGCAGCCCCACGTCAGCAGCCCCCAGAAGGGGGGGGGGCTGAACGTCGTCACGAAGGTGCGCACCGCACAATTTCCAAAGAATCAAGCAGCGCTCGCCGACGAATTCACGGTCGCCAAGAGCTGGTAGGTGTGCAATGTCGACTTTTTTGCCTAGATTTGAGTGCGGTAACCCAAGGAAAACGTAAGAATATGTCCACTTTGTCCCTGTGGTCGTCCTTCTTTCCTTCTTCTCCCCCCCCCCTGAGCTGTCCCCTCCCTCCCCCAAATCTGAGCTGATGGGAGGTGGAGACCCCCTCTCCATCCTTCTGGATCCGCTAGCGCTTGGGAGGGGCAAACTTACCAACTGGGGGAGCTTTAGGTTGGTTTATTCTGCATTTTCTCGATTCTCGGTGTCGAAATCGCTGTCAAAAATCGGCATCCTTTCTTTCATTCACTTCCAGGCTCCAGCGGCTTCCCATCAGGGGAGGCGCAGAACGTCGACACGAAGGTGCGCACCGCACAACAATTGCAAGGGGTGGGGGGGGGGGCGCAGAACGTCGACACTAAGGTGCGCTCTCGCTCAATTGCAAGGGGGGGGGGGCTGAACGTCGACATGAACATGTGCACCGCACTGCATTTTCTGTATTATCAGTGTCGAAGTTCGGCAGGGCCCATTTTCAGTGCTTGAATCCACTTCAAGGCTTCTCCAGCCGCTCCCCGTCGTGGATGGGGTAAGAGAGAGCGACGTGGTGCTGCTGGCGAACGAGTTTGCTGTAGCCTAGCTGTGAGACGTGTGTTTTTCGACATTTTCCGTATTCTCATTGTCGAAATTCGACAGGGCCGTCTTCAGTGCTTTCATCCACTTCCAGGCATCTCCAGCTGCTTTCCGTCGTGGACGGGGCAAGAGAGAGCGACGTGGCACTGTTCGCAAACGAGTTCGCTGTAGCCAAGTGCGATTTTGATGCGTGTTCTGGATGCTCAGTGTCGAAAGTCAAATTTCGTCGTTGTTTTGGCCATTGGTAGAACGCTGTTTCTTGAAGTTTTGGACGCGTCCTCACGCCGCCACCTGCTCTTGTTGTTGGATTTGGGGCGACGCTAGGAGGCCGTCAATGGCCCATATAGCCTACCCATCTCCATGACGCCTTCCCGTCTACAGCCGTATAATTAGCGGAAGACTTTCGGAAGAACGCCATCTGTAATCTAGGGCAGCGATGGCACGAGAATGTCATTGCTGTCATTGTCGCCATCAGTGTGTATCTGGTGTAGCGACTGTGGTATTCGCACACATATAAACTTTCAATGATTGTGTTGGATTGTTGGTTAAATATATGTTTGCCAGTTGCTATTTGCCAGTGTCATTGTGTCAAGAATATCTCATTCGTCGTGTATTCAGTTTGCGCAACTGTAGTGGTTCACATTAGTTAGAAAGCATGCCTCGGAGAAAGCAGCAGATGCAAGTGTCATCCGACTCAGATGACACAGAATTTGCTGCACAGCTGGCTACTGCATCTGCCATATCTCGAGCCGAACGCAGACAAGGACAGAGCTCATCCGCACCTTCTGCAAGTGCTGCAAAACAACGTCGACCCACAAGTATGATATTTTCGCAGTTGCATTGCTGCTCTCATGGCTCATACCTGTAACAGTGGCCTGGGGGAGGGTTCACTCACCTCCACATAGAATGCCATCCTCTTCCATCTCCCCAACCTGAAAGAGTTGCAGCACCCCCCCCCCCCACCCAGCTGGGTAGGTGGGCTATCAGGGATTTGCCCTGGCTATGTATAGTTTGTTTGTGTTTTAGATTGGGCGCCACCGACGAGGCTCCAGATCAATGGGCAAGACTTTGACGTTGTGGAGGTACGTGGTGATGGAAATTGCCTCTTCCGGGCGTTGGCGCTCCACATCTATGGCTCTGCTGAGCGGCACGAGGAGGTGCGTTGGGCAGTGTTGCTGAGGGACATCTGCAAGTTTATTGAATGGGCCATTCCATAGGTGCGCCTACTAGCTGTCAACTACATCGAGGCACAGGAGCAGCATCTCGATGAATCATCTATTGATGGCATTATCAGTGATGTACTGGCTGATGACAAGGATGTGCCGAGTGGCCTCTCTCGAACGCAGCTCTTCGGTTTGGCATCACTGACGTGTGCACTCCATGCATTTATTAGGGGTCCTGAAGTTCCAGCCCGAGCAGTTGCGCAGCTCCGTCAAAGCCGCAACTGGGCAGGCGAGGAGGCGCTGTGGGCGGCGAGCATGGTCTACCAGCTGTGCATTGACGTCATTTCCTGCCGGGATGGCTTTCAGTGGGAGGGTCACTACAGTGCCCAGTCGCCTGTCAGCGCTGTCCGCTTGCGACACGTTGACCAGAACCATTACCAGCTCCTCGTCCCCATGGTCTGTTGCTCTACTCTTTTCTTTCTGACATCGTTTTGTCTGTGGCCATTGCGAGTGCTCCTCCCTCCTCGCCCCCCCCCCATCGTGTTAGATGGTAAAAATCCTTTAGAAACATTCTGGGGGGGGGGGTGAGAGATTGTGTGTGGGAGGGTAGCACCGCCCCCAGTTGCAGGTATGCAATCTCCCCCCTCCATGTTCACTTTTGCCTGTGCTTAGTGCATATATGTAACTGGGGGGTTGCCACCCCCAGCCGGACTTTTATCCCTACCCAACCCAGTCCCCCAGACCCCCCCCCCCCCTGCCTAGAATTTTCCTGAAGTTTTCCAACTTGTCTACAATTGTAAAAAGCAGTGTACTTTTCGTCTTTTTTCAGTGTTTTTTTTACCTCAAAACAGCTAAATAACACTATTTGTAGCCCATTTGGATGCATGTTTGACCTATTTTGGACTAAAAAGTGCCTATTTAGACACAATTTAGGTACATTTTTTCCCTTCTGAAACCGCTCCCTCTTCAAATCTGCTTACCCTCCCCCACACCCCTCCAGAAAACCCGGTTACATGTATGGCTTAGTGGCTACGTGCACCATTTTACAGCGCCTGCGCCATAAACATTTGTGCTACTGTAACCTATTTGTAGAGCAGCACGAGTGAATTCCCAACACTGGAAGATGCTGCTAATTGGTCGTCGACGAAGGCCAGTCGAGGAAATGCAGGCGGTCCAACGACTGCAGCCCGACGCGCGTCTGCTCGTCTGTGCATGCAGAAAAAACGCGCAGGTACTGTAGTCTGTGCGTGGGGTGTGGTGCATAGCGTGCATTTCGATGGATGTCACGTGTCTCAGCTGAAGTGGAAGCTGAAACGCAACAGCGTCGGGAAGTCGACCGCCTTCGAGTGCAGCGACGTCGAGAAGGTGAACTGTGCATGCGTGTGTGCGTGAATGTATGTGTGCGTGCACCTGCTGATTCAGGATTGTTGAAGGTGTGCTATTTGCGTGTTTTGCAATTTTTTAATGTAAAAGTTCACAAACAGACAATTGTGCTGCAGGCACAAATTGTTGCAATTCTGCACTGTTTAGGCATCTGATATTGTTGCCCTGGGGGAGTTTTTAGGGATGCCCTGGGGTGAGAGCGCGCCGCAGACGAAAAAATTGCGCATGCATCTGGTGCATCGCTTAAGGAATTTTCACTTAATTTTTGCCCGAACGCATGTACCGCATGCGAATATTCTGGATTTTCAACGTGCTTCTGAGCATTCTTTTATCCAAAATTGGGCGAAACTGTCAGATGAGGTCAACTTGCGCCCATTGCCTCCGCCCCCTTTCATGTGGCTTACGTAGGAGACCCTCCCAACAGGCGCTATTTTGAATGTGTGAATGGGCACAATGTATGACGTATATTTCCTTCTGTGGTTCAGATCAAGAGGCAGCGCAAATGCAGCAGCGCCGAGAAGTTGAGCGTCTCCGACTACAGCGACGTCGAGAAGG
Organism: Paralinhomoeus sp. GSCO2_6; assembly: GCA_030248085.1. NCBI lineage: Eukaryota > Metazoa > Nematoda > Chromadorea > Monhysterida > Linhomoeidae > Paralinhomoeus > Paralinhomoeus sp. GSCO2_6. Next base: position 3,038 of record JASAMY010003853.1, on the reverse strand, counting down.
TGAACTGTTCTTGCGTGCGTATCTGCGTGTGTGCCCGCGGGAGAAATGAGGAAATATCAATACCTTTTTTGTTCAGCTCAAGAGGCAGCGGAAATACAACAGCGCCGAGAAGTTGAACGCTTTCGACTGCAGCGACGTCGGGAAGGTGAACTGCTCGTGCGTGCGTGCGTGCGTGCAGGATAAATCAGGTATAGTAATACCTTTTTTGGTTCAGATCAAGATGCAGCGGAAATTCAACAGCGCCGTGAAGTTGAACGTGCTCGACTGCAGCGACGTCGCGAAGGTGAACTGTGCGTGGGTGCCGGATAAATGAGGCACATAATAATAATACCTTGTTCGGTTCAGATCAAGAGGTAGCTGAAACTCAACGGCGCCGAGAAGTTGAACGTGGTCGACTGCAGCGACGTCGTGAAGGTGAATTGTGTGTGTGTGCGTGCGTGCGTGCGTGCGTGCGTGCGTGCCAGATAAATGAGGTACTTAATAACAGTAATACCTTGTTCGGTTCAGATCAAGATGCAGCTGAAATTCAACAGCGCCGAGAAGTTGAACGTGTTCGACTGCAGCGACGTCGTGAAGGTGAATTGTGCGTGCGTGCATGCCAGAGCAAAACGATTCTGCCTATTCAGCTGAAGAGGATGTGGAAGTGCAGCTGCGGCGAGAAGTGGAGCGTCTGCGGCAACGTCGGCATCGCGAAGGTAAAGGCTGCATAATATCTATTTGCATACGCAACGTTGTCACCTGTGTCTGCATGTGCATACAGACGTACAGTGTTTTGTTGAGTTGATTGCGCATCTGTGTGTGGTGTTGTTTGTAGCTCATTTGCTCGTCTAATGTTTCAGTTGTCGATCCAGCAGAGGAGGCTCGCCGGCGACACGAGCAGCAGGTCTTCCGTCGCTGCCAGACCACTCGACACAAGGGTGCGGTGCGCTATTGACAGTTTGAACCAAATGCTAAGTTGTGTGTTTCAGGTCTTTGCGCCTTTGAAGACGACTACCTGGACGTGCCAGCCGTGCACTACCTGGGGCCGAAGTCGCTCAAGTGCCAGCACTGCGGCGCGCGCTTCTACGAGGCGGAGAAGCTGACGACGTCGACGCGCCTCCAGCCCAAGTTCGGCGAGAAGTGCTGCTCGAACGGCGCCGTCGACCTCCAGCCAATTCCCGCCCTGCCGCTCGACCTGAGCCAGCACTTCAGCACTGGCATGCACTCTGCGTGGTGCAAGTGCGTTGCCCTTTGCATGGACACTGTATTCATTTTGAGGCTGCTCGCTCTGTACACTGCAAATATTCACTGTTTTCACAGGCTGAACGCGAACAAGATCAACGACGCTTTTGCGTTCTCGAGCACGTCTGGCGCCGTGGACCTCAAGTACCAGCTGCCTGGCCGCGGTCCTCCCACATTCCGCCTGCAGGGCTCATTGACGCACAAGTCTGTTGCCTCTCACACGCCTATGTTCCCCACTGCATAACGGCGCACGTTCAGCGTGGGTGCTTTGGGCGCACTCGTGCCCAGGCTGCCAGTGTGCATGCAGCGCTACGTGCTCGACCTCAAGTCCCAGTCGACGCTGCGCTTTGAGCAGCTCGCAACGCAGCCGATGCACAAGCCGATTCTGGACAAGATCGGCAAGTTCCTGGCCGAGAACAACCCCTATGCCAAGATCCTGAAGACTGTGGGCGAGCAGCTGAAGGACAAAGACATTCCCGAGCTCACGGTATGATGGTTTCTGGCGTACCTTTAACTCTCTAACTGGGTCAGACCGAATGTGGGAGTGGGGGGGGGGAGAGGTCGAGGCTTCTAAGTAGGGGGTTGAGGTGGCGATTGGTAGGTGTTCATGGTTGACTTATTTTCCACCAAAATGGCGCATGAATTGGGGTAATTTTGGTATCGTTTCTGTTGTACTATTCTGTCAAGCATATCTACACTGTATAGACACTTATCAGGTCGTCTTCAACACGAACCTGAGCAAGCGCAAGCTGAAGACGTATGGCAAGCCGACTGTGGACGAGGTGGGCATGATCTACGAGGATCGCGACCTCCGCTCCTCACACGCTCTGCCTCACATCTTTGTGACGCTCAAGAACACTGGAGGTTTGCAGTGGTTCAACCATTTTTTGCCTCCCCACTCTGTAGTATTATGATAAATGATGCATTGCATGAACGATACAATAAAAAAATTAAAAGAAATGCCATTGGTTATAAGTCTGTGTTGTTGATTGGAGCATCCATTGCTGCCAAAAAGCATTATGATGAGATACTTTTAGACTATTTGCAAAACAGTGAGTACTAAATGTGTTAAGACAAACCCATAGAACTGGTGTGGAGGGGGGGGGGGGTGTTGGAGAGGAAGCCTGTTGTTGCTCCCCCCCAATCTAACTCCCACTCTGCCAGACCAGGTTACAGGTATAGGTATGCCCCTAATAATCTGACAAAAGTCCCTCCGAAAATTCTTCTTTGCTTTTCAACTCATATAATGCAAAAAAGTGAAGGTTTGACATTTCTCCCAACCCTACATTATGGTTTTCTCTTCTAAGAAGTGTGTAATTTTTGCACCAAAAAGCAATAATTTTGTTTGACCAGCTAAAATAAAATTATGTGTGCAACCCTGTTTACATATGATGTTTGTACCATGTGACACATGTGTACACTGTACCATGCATGCAACTGGGGTCCGGTGGGGGTGGGCCCCAGCCGAAATTTTGACCCCCCCCCACCCCCAGAATTTTCCTGAAGTTTTCAACTTGTCTACAATTATATAAAGTAGTGTACTTTTCGTCTTTTCCAGTGTTTTTTGCCTTAAAACAGCTAAATAACGCTATTTTAACACTATTTTTTTATTGTATACCCTATTTTAACGCATTTTTTTACCCATTTTTGGCTTAAAAGTGCCTATTTAGACACTTTAGGTACATTTTCCCCTTCTTGGACACCCTCCCTCTTCAAATCTGCGTGCCCCCCCCCCATGCCGCCACCCAGAATGGTCTCAGACCTCCCTCCCCCCCCCCCCACTTCAAAAACCCGGTTACATGTATGCACTGTAGTGT
>JASAMY010003511.1:0-13153 GCA_030248085.1 Paralinhomoeus sp. GSCO2_6 | reverse complement strand
GTGGTGTCGAAGTTCAGGATATCGATTTTTCCACGACGATTGTTCGGAGCGTGAAGCGTGCGTGCCCGGATTATTTTGCTCCGTGCTGACCAATCAATGCGAATGCCTTCCTGGAACAACTTACATTGGCGACAGAGGAGACATCAATCCATTTGGGCCCAGTTTGAAGAATGTACATACGTACATAGACTACAGAACACATACCGTAAAACCTCCAATAGTGCCCCCAGGGGCAAAAAGTACTCTACGATTTGCATCATGTACAAGGACAGAAGTCAAGCAGAAGTTACTTAGGTACAAGTGGTGTGTACACAGCTACAACACTCATTAATGGATGACATTTGAGCTACTTTGAACTGTTAATCACTTAAGGAACCCAACACAACTCCAATAGTGCCCCTGAGTAAAGAGAGGTTGAAAGTATAGTGCTCCGGAGGCACTATTGGAAGACTTACGGTACATATACGCTAGACTACGCAACACAAGCAATGGAGTGCGCTTTTTTAGATCCGAATTCAGATGAAGTACAGCTCGCAATGGGCAGCGGTGATCTTTGCGCCTCTTCAGATGCCGGCTTCGTTGCGTTGACAATAACGATAAACACTTTAATTGAACAATAATAACTGAAAATAAAATACAATGTACCTGACAAACATTAATTAATGAGTCAAAAGGCGCTGTTTGTTGTCAACGCCACTGTCTTTTAGCTTTGCGCGTCCCGTTCTCTGCGCGCCACGTAAACCAGTTGGATTGTTTTGCTATAGAATGCGGTTGTTGGATTAGGGCCAACGCTGGGAGGTCGTCAATGGCCCAGCCCGTACCCATCTCCATGACGCCTTCCCGTCTAGAGCCGCGTACATAGTTAACCAAAGACATCTGGAAAAGGCCATCCGTCTAAGGCAGCGACGGCACGAGAAAATCCATGGAGAAGGAAGTCATCGATCTCGTGAATCCATCAAGAATCGAACCCGTGCTCGCAAGAGGCCAATTTTCTACCACTAGGCCATACGCTGTCCTGTAATAGTCTACGGATAGGCTTCGTGTTGTTTTATTCTGGCCGCAAGGGGGGGGGGGGGCAAATAATGTGGGGGCTAAACATAGGGTTTTAGGAAATTGCGATTTTTACCATTACTATATAAACGTGTGATTTGTTTCGTTAAATTTTTAGTTCCAAATGAGTACGCGGCGGCGTGCGACGAGGCGTGCGCCGCGCCGTTCGTCTGCAGTGGGGCCGAGTTTCGGGGTGGCGGTCGCTTCTGCCGCTGTCCCGACGACCACGAATACGCTGGCAGAAGAGTCGGCTGTGTCAAAAGTTAGTCGTTTTCTACGTAGTGGTTAGCATCCAGGCCCGGAAACCCTGAGACCTGGGTTCGAATCCCAGCACTGCAATCGCCTTTTTTCCACAACTCTTCAATTCTACGTGCACTAACTATAACGATGTACCGTAAATCCTCCAACAGTGACCTGGGGCACTATACTTTTAAACTCTCCCTACCCAGGGGCACTATTGGAGAGGGGGCACTATTGGGGGATGGATTTACGGTGGTGCATGTACCAACGTTCATCTACGCGAGCATAACCCATAGAGCTAAGAAATCTACAATCCGGCAGAATACGTTTTGGGCCGCAAGGCGTTGGATTCCTGACCGCGAGGTCGGGGGTTCGATTCCTTGCTGGGTGAAAACCACGGCCACCCCCTTGGGCAAAGGGTTTAAACCACAGCTCCGGTTTCTGGCTGTACCGTGGCTTCGGCCAAAAATCAGTGCCAGGTGGGGGCCCACCTTGCCTCGCGGCAGAACAACGCCCGCTGTTATGTATACGGCGCCGCCCTGTGATCTTGTGATCCAGTTTACGGCCATTGTGCTGTGTCGGTGGTTGTCGTCAAAAATAAAAATAAAGTAAAAAGTTTAAAAGTCGGACACAGTAGAATAAACTACAATACACCGAAATGACACAGGTTGCACGGCGTCCGAAGTGACCACCAGAAACGCGGACGGCCAATGGATTTGCAGACGCCGTGAGAGACCGCTTACATAACCTTCTTAATTTTAATTAAAATTAAAATTACTCAGTAGATTTTAATGTTAAACGCAATCACACGTAAAGCTGACGAAACAGACGCCTTTCTGCAGCCTGCACGAGTGAAGAGGTGCCGATCGACGGCTCCTGCAAGAAAAGTGGGTCTTCAATTTTTTCGCTTTAAGATTAATTGCGACAAATTAAATTAAGCAGTAGTAACATTTCGAGTTGGAGACTCTATTTGCGCCATTTCAGTGTCGGACATTGGCGAGGCTTGCGAGCACAGCGACCAGTGCGTCGCGGCCTACTCCGCTTGTTCCAGCGTCGGCGTCTGCGGCTGCGTCGACGGATTCGAGATGGTCGACGGGAAATGCGCACCCGAATGTCTGCATCTGCGCTGGCAATGCGTGCGCTGTGTTGCCACGATGCCGCATTCAGCTAGCGGGTGCGAATTCGGCGCGAATAACGCCGAGGAGTGCGACAGAAGCGACGAGTGGACTGGCGCGCTGGAATACTCGTGCGCCGACGGGCAGCGATGCTCAGTGACGACGCCCAGACTGGGACGGGGTGTGGTGAACAACTGGACATGCATACCATGTCAATTCGCATTTTTCTACAAAATCATCACATTTTTAAATTCAATTAATTTAAAATCAATTTTCCACCATGCTTGGAGTCTGGGTCTGGTTGAGCTCGTTCGACTAAACTTCTTGTGCATACTAGACTAAAAGTAGCGGTCAGATACCTAGTGCATTGCGGATTTCAAGACTATAGTGTGAAACCAACGTCTTGTTCAGGTTTCTGCTGTCCACCCAAGCCGAGTGGCTGCCCGGTCGGTGTCGCTCTAAGTGGCGTGTCCTGCCAGTATGAGCCAGGTGTAGCAGCTTGCCCAACGGGAGGCGTCGCGCAGCAAATTAGCACGAACATTAGCAAATTAGCGAACACTAACAACAGCAAAACAAACAGCAAATGAGTTCATTTTTCTTTGAATGAGCAGTGACAGACTGCGATGAGCAAATGCTCAGTAAATGCCCCGCAAATTCGCACAACTTTTCAGTTATTAACGTTGGTTGATTCGACCATACCTGCCCAAAGTTCGATGTACCAACAAAATGCACAGTGGCACCAAAGAGAGCACCGAATTGCTTAAAATATTGAATAACAATTATGCAATTGTTGGATGCGTTGGCCGGTGGTTGCAGTCTGGGAAGAGATGATCAGCAATTGGTTATGATTCGAAACAGCTTAGTCAGCTTCGCGCGCGACGTCTCCAAGCGGACTCACTTTTGCTACGGAATGTCGGCGGAAGACGAATCGCCGCTGTGCTGCCCCCGACCCTGTGGGGGCACTCGGCTGCCGGTGGACGGCAAGTGCGCTCTGCAGTCACGCGGCTCAGTAGAGCAGAACCGAACGAGAGCGTGCCAACGAGACGAAGACTGCCTCGAACGAAGCCGGTTCGACATCTGTGAAAAGGGTGCGTCTCACTGTATAAACACAAATTTTCTGTCTCCCTCCGCGTACGGACTGATGGGCGGACGGCCGGACACTTACCTTAAATCCTTCAATAGAGCGCCCACCCCTCCAATAGTGCCCCGGTTACGGCAAGGTTGAAAGTATAGTCATCAAAATTAGTGGAAAATGGCAGCGAAATTATGACAGCGAAATTAAGTAGCATTGCCATTCAATTCAGGTTGAAAGTATAGACTCCCTCCAATTGTGCTCCCAGGTAGAAGAGGTTGAAGGAATACATAGTTCCCCCGGGAGCAAGATTGGAGTATTTACGGGAATTCATTGTTGGCTCGTGTTCAAGGAGTGTGCACCTGCTTCGACCAGTCCACGGATCCGCCCCGGAGCGGCTACTGCGGCGCGACTTGCTTCGTCGACGAGGTGCAGGTCAAGAACCGCTGCGTCAAGTCCCTGCGACTCGGCGACGCGTGCGAGGAGGGCGAGCAGCAGGGGCAAGGGCCGGGTCAGCGCTGTCCGGCCACCAGCATCTGCGCCGCCGGCAAATGCCAGTGCAAGTGTCACTCCGTTGTCGTTGGCGACTACCTGTGCGCTTATGGTAAGGCGGCCACTGGGGTCCCACAGAAATTGTGGCTCCTCCAATAGGTAAACCAATGGTGCAAGACATATTGATTAACGTACAATGACACTTGTCTCGGGCGTGATCGGGTCAGATTTAAACGGTCCTCTCGCTTTCAGCGAAGGTCTGCTCGTCGCGGATCCCTCGGAACAAGCCGGCCACAAGGCTCGCGTCGCTCTTTGCCGAATTGTTGGCCGATTCCAATTCCAAATACAAACCGGTGCTGTGCAAGACACAAGACTTTTTCGATCGTCTCAACAGCAAGGGCGGAAACAGGAATGCGGAGCTGCTCGCGGACGCCTTGGTCGACGAGTGCCCAGAGGGCCAGATGTGCGAGCCCGTGTGGGACCTTGGCGTCGGAATCTGCTGCGACTTTCCCGGTGCGTGCGTGCGTGCGTGCCAGATTGAACCGTCGTGTCGCCACTTCCAGAGCCGTCCTGCCCGGTGGGAGCGGTGCCCCAGCCCGTTCGCTACTGCAACGAGAGGAGTCCGGCAAACGACGAGCCGTCGCCGCAGTGCGACAATTCCACGCAGTACTGCCACCGGTACATTCACCCGTTTGACGGCCAGTCCGATGTGTCTCCCAACGGCGTCTGCTGCCGCCACGACATCAAAGGAGGCGCCGAGGACGGCGCGACCCTCACGGACGTCATGGACCGTCAGTGCACGCGCGCGCGCACGCCAGCGTAATTGACGCGATTTTTTAGAATTCCTGCGCAGTCTGTGAACTGTGCCGGCTACCGGAGCTACATGGTAGAGAAACATAACCATCACATCGTCGAAGAGTCATTGTTCGTGAAGTGACAATCGCGGCTCGTTGTCGAACAAAGCAAGGAAGTTGAAGAACAAACTCTCACTCTCATTCACCACCACCACAAAGACAATTATCGGCACAACGTAAACACTGCAAAAACAGTGTACCACGTACAATGTAATGTATGCACCAAACATATGTACCTACGTATACGTTAGCGAAAGGCCTATTAGGTACGTGAGTGATGCGACGACTTCAACTTGACAGTCGTGCGCACAACTCTGAGGTTTCTATCGTACTCAGTGGGCAAAGGCGTCCCAGTTTCTGTCGCTCCACTGCTCGTCAAACCCGTGATCCCAGAAGCGATCCCAATCAAGAACAACAGTTCGCCAACTCCAAAAGTTGCAGTCATTTTGTTTGTAGGAGCCTGCCACAGGCAGGATTTGTTTCTTCTTTTGCGAATCATAATTCATATCCATCCATATCCTCCCACTCTCACAGTGTTCCGTGTCATTTGCTTTGGGTTTATTCTTCCAGAGCGGTGCACATAGAGCCAGTGCGCTGACACCCACTGGAAATTCCTTCGGCGCATGCACAGCGTGGTTCACTGAGGGGCAGCAAAGGGCGAATGGAGAGGAAGGATCACTTGAGCTCCATCTCAAAGCGGTAGCGTACGCCGCGCTTGCGGTGCTTGGGCCTGGGTCCCAGCTCGATGATGGGTGTGTGATCGGTGAGCGACACCACCTGCGGAGAGAGGGTATGGCCTAGTAGTAGAAGAGAATCTTCCTCTGGCGCGCAAGGTCCCGGGTTCGATTCTTGATGGATCCACTTCCCTCCCAATGGATTTTCTCGTGCTGTCACTGCCCTACACAGACTACAGATGGCGTTCTTCCGAATGTCTTCGGCTAATTCTGAAGCTCTAGACGAGAAGGTGTCATTGAGATGGGTATTCTATATGGGCCATTTACGGCCTCCTAGCTTGTTGTCCCTGATCCAACGACAACAACAACAACAACAACGACGCCACCTGGATGCCGGCTACCGCGAGCGCCTTGGGCGCCGACATGCGGCCCGGACCGAGGCCTTTGATCACGACGCGCACGTGCGACACGTCTGCAACGACCACCAATCTGACGCATTCCCACAGAGACGACCCAGGGACACGCGTGCGTGCGTGCCAGTGTGCATTCAGCCCTGTGGTGGTGTGCACACGCTCGTGCGTGCGTGCGTCAGTTCCTGGAGCGTTTTCGGTTACATGTAACTGAGTTTTCGATCTGGGGGGGGGGGGTCATAGGCCATCCTCCTGGGTGGCATGGGTGGAGTACGGTAAAAAAGCATTTTGGGAGGGGGTTCGGAGGAGGAAAATTTTTGGAAAAGAATTGGGTCCAAATGGTAGGTACTTTTCGGTCACAATAGGGTCTGAAAAGCGCTAGTTGGCTGTTTTAGGGTAAAAAAAACCCGAAAAGTATGAAAAACACAACTTGTAATTGCAGATATCTGGAAAGGTACGAACAATTCTGGGGGAGGGACTGGAGAGGGGCAGAGTTGCCCACTTGGTGCCTCCCAACACAGCTACATGTATGTGCGTGCGTGCGAGAGCCAATGTATGCCGGTGCGTGCGCGTCGGTGCGTGCGTGCGTGCCTCTTCTCTTCATGCGCTGCGCGGCCGCGATGCCGGTGGCGTGTCCTACGAGCTCGGACTTCTTCTTGGCGTGCTTGTAGCCCTCGACGCGACTAGACGTCCTGCAGATGACGCGACCCTGAAGACAGCACAGTCACGAACACACACACACACACACACACGCACGCACGCACACACGCTCACACACACACACACAACACACACACAACACACACACACACACACACACACACACACACACACACACACACACACACACACACACGCGCACGCACGCTCACTCTCTCTCACACACACACACACACACACACACACACACACACACACACACACACACACACACACACACACACACACACACGCACGCACGCACGCACACACACACCGCAAAGCCTCCAAATGGACGGCGGGCTTGCTAATTGTTGTCTCATTCGGGTAGAAGGACGGGGCTACTTATAGAATTCATTCACATGAACAAACATTCGCTGAAACTATGCGTGTATGCCAAGGCCCCCGCCTGTCTCTCATGTGGCTCTTTGAATGAGAATCCCCCTTCCCCTCCACAAAGAGACGATTCAATCATACATGTAACTGGGGGGAGGGAGTTGGGGAGGAGGTTGACCACCCCACAGTCCGCAAGTTTACCCGTCACCAACCCCCTCCCCCCACACCCAAGCAACCCCCAGATTTTTCTGAAGTCTTTAAACCTGTCTACAATGATAAAAGGTTGTTGTGAGTGACAGGTTCTTTTTACACTAAAACAGCTAAACAACGCCAGTAATACCCCATTCTCTATTAACTAACTCTATTCCGGTACATTTTCCCCATCTGACACTCAAGTTCCCCTCCAACTGTCTTACCCCCCCCCCCACCAGGATGGTCTTTGACCTCTCCCCCCACCCCACACACTTCAAAACATATGGTGCACCAATACTCCCACCCCACATGTCATTAGAGGCATTGCATTTCGAGTGCTGCGGTTCACACAAAGGGGTTACGCGGGCGGGGTAGTGATTGCACCCCCCCCTCCCCCTCCGTACTTCACCAGCAGGGTGTGCCGGGGGGGGGGGGGGTGGTGGCTGGCGCACCTTGTGGTCAGCGACCATGACCTGCGTGTTGTTGTTGGACGCTCGTACGTGGCAGATGGGCAGCTGCGTGTAGGGAACGCCGTCGTAGAGGCGCTTCTGCGTCTCGAGCGTCGGCAAGAGGCGCGACAGCCTCTCCGCCTCCGAACCAGACAGCTGCCCGCCCTCCTCGGCGCCCAAAACACAAGAGACAAACAAGTGCGTACATGAAATAAAGCATCGTCTGCTTTTTCACCAACTGGAAACAGTCGCTTGAGGAGGATCGGAAATTAAAAGTGAGTGGGGGGGGGAAGGCAGGAGATTATACCGAGAGCCCTTCGGGACAGGGTCTGACAGGGGAAGAGTATACCCTCTATAGATGTAGAGGTGTAGACTGTAGATGCGTGACTTTGCATCCTTTCTGACACAAAAACACCGAAATAGCGTCATTTTACCTTATTTTGACATTTTGGACCACAACAAACTTTTGGCGCAGTATTTCGTTCTGACACAGCCCCCCCTCCTCCGACGTTTTTGCCCGGACTGGCTCTAGAATTCCCCTTAGTAACCTTCCGCCATGGGCACCTGTCATGCCCCCCCCCCCCCGGCCTCATTGCCCTCAGCACGCCATGGGGCCATCCAAATTCGTCTGAGCAGCAAACTCCTAGTCAAAACTCGCGAGAACTAACCAGTTGTGCCTTCCAGGGCCGCTCCTTGTGAAGGAGGCATCAGCTTCATGATGTTGCCTCGCGTCACCGTTTTGCCAGTGTACCTGCAGGCGCAGCGGCGTGCGTGCCGGGCCGGTTACAAGTTGTATGCGTAACTGGGTAGATGGTAGGTACCAGGGTAGCGCAATTAAAAGAGTTGGATTCTTTCAATTAATAAAAAATGCTTTGTTTTTGGGTAAAATGTAGCTTCTGAGTGGCGAAAAGGCGTTTAAATGGTCTTTAGACAGTACAATTAGTAGTTATTCATGCATAAACTTGCTCATTAGCACCAAAGCCAAGCTCTTCTTGGGGTTCCCAACATGTTCCCAACATACCCTACACGACCATTTTGAGGCAGCGGATTTGTCACTATTTGATTAAAACGTTGCTAAATACGCTTCTAAAGGCTTTAGGGAAGCACTATTAGTTGTGTTTAACACTCGAATTTGCTAAAGTATCTAATAGTACAGGTTTTGGTTTGGCTAAGTCAATTAACTTTTTTAAATTTCTTTTCATAAAATGAAAATGTTTTTATTATTGCAACCCTGGTAGCTACATAGGTGGGCTCAGGGGGGGGGGGGGGTTTAGGGGTGTTCATCCCCCAAGGTATAGCCCAGGGTTGCACAATTTAAAAAAAAAAGTTTTAAAAAAAAAAAAAAAAAAAAAAAGTTGGATTTTTTTTTTAAATTAAAAAAAAAAATTTCTGTTTTTGGGTAAAATTTAGCTTTTGAGTGGCAAAAAGGCGTTTAAAAGGTGTTTAGATGGTACAATTAGTAGTTATTCATGCATAAACTTGCTTATTAGCACCAAAACTAAGCTCTTTTTGGGGTTCCCAACTGGTTCCCAACATAGTGTGATACCGTACACGACCATTTAGAGGCAGCGGCTTTGTGACCATTTGACTAAAACGATGCTAAATACGCTTCTAAAGGCTTTAGGGAAGCACTAGTACTTGTGGTTGACACTCTAATAGGCTAAAAGTATCTTATAGTACAGGTATTTGGCACCAATGATCGCTCCTAAGTCAATTTAAAAAATTTTTTTTTTAAAAAAAAAAAAATTTTTTTTTTAATTTAAAATAAAAAACTTGAATTTTTTTTTTTATGCAACCCTGGTATAGCCGCCCCCTTTTTTTTGTGGGGGCAAGTAAGTCCCCCTGACCAGGCCATCACCATCCCGGATATTTGCGAAAAACTCTCTCTGAATATTGCAAAAAAAAATTGGCGAAAAAGTAAATGTTAAACAACTGGTGTTTTTGTTTCCTTTTCGGTGTAGTATAAGCTAAAAAGGCTTAAAAGTGCTAGTTAGGCCTTATTTTGACCCATTTGGACGAAAAAGTACCCATTAACACGCTATTTTGATGCGAAATCTTCCATTTCGACCTCCCCTCCACAATTTCCTCTCCTGTACTCCGGACATTTTGCCTAGGACGGCTCTAGGAGTCTAGACCCCCCCCCCCTCGAAACCCTCCCCCTGGTTCTTGACCCAATCTACACTTGGTATAAATAGGCTCTAAATAGTGTTATGTATGTAGCTGTAATATTCTGCATCGGTGTAACTGGGTAGGGTGTAGGTACAGGTCACCCTCCCCCAGCTTCAGGTAATCCTGCACGAAAAAAGGATCATCACCCTCCCCCAGCTTTGGTCCAACCTGCACTCATTGCAGGTTACCCCCATGGCTGAACGTGTTTCTCATACTTCCCAAGGTGTTTTTCAAGCCTATGAGCAGTATTTATTGTCCAAATATCAATAATTTCGCCTGCAGCGCTGTATTTTACTCCACTACAGACCATTTTGGAGAGTCTCGAGAGCGTTTTCGGACAAAAAATCAACAAATTTTGCCTGTGGTGCTATGTTTTCAGCACACACGAAGCTTTATCTAGGTCATTGTTGAGGCTGGAAACGAGAATTTGTATCAAATTTGGCCGTGCAGGTCACCCCCCATCGACTTTTGAAAAATCTGAGATTCACCCCCTCCCAGCTTCGATTACCAGTTACACCTCTGCCATAGGTGCCCACGGAAATTGGGCCAGGGGAGGGGTAAATCACCAAATTTTTCGAAGACAGGGGGTGGGTAATTCGGGATTTTCGGGATGCAGTTTTATATGTCGGAATTTGACAAAAAATGGTACTTATCTACTTACAAATGCGCCGCGCGCACGTGTTTGTTTGTTTGTGTGTTTGTATGCTTCGAGTAAACTCGCGAACCGCTTGACGTACGTGGACATAGATTACCACGCCCCCCCTTCTTGGTGGGACTTGACTTCTAGAAAATCTAAAATTCACCCCCCCCCCCCGAGCTTGAAGCCCCATACTGATTGAAGAATAGTAGGAAAAAAAAGGGGATTTCAGTGCTGGAACGCTTTCTGATGCTTGCGTGTGTCACAGTGAGTGAGTGAGAGTACGTGCGTGCGTGGGTGCGCGCTAGCCAACCTGTTCTTGCCTTCGATTCGGCTCTTTGAAAACTTGCCCTGTTCAATGACGAGAAAGGGGTTTTCTTTGGGCAGAGCGGCCCTGACCGCCTTCTTCGGGCCCGCCGGCTCGGACAGCAGCGGATTTTCCACGGCGGAAACTGTCGCGCCGCCGTCCGACGGCGGTTTTTCGGGAGTTTCGCTGCTGAGAGCGCGAATGCCGGCGGCGCGCGGCCCGACCGCCCCCCACTGGCACACCGCGCGCAGCGCGACCGCCGCGAACTCGCGTCGGAGACGGGAAAGCATGCAGATCGCAATTTTTTTAGAAGAACCTAAATTTGACGCCGTTTGAAATCGCGCTATACAGAAAGGTGGGGAAAACCGGGAAACCTAAGCTCAGTGAACCAGTGAACCAGTGAACCAGTGAACCGAGAGAAACACACCATAATATTTTAAATGCGTTGACGCTCAGTGCTTAACCGTAAAATACTAACAACGCGATCACACACAATAGGCTTAGTTAGGCTAATAGGCTTAGACTCAGGATTTAGGTTCGGGTTCGTGCGAGCGTGCCCGTGTGCGCGTGCCTGTGCGCGTGCACGTGCGTGCGCGCTTGTGCGTTTGTGCGAGCGTGCGCGCGTGTGAGCGTGCGGGCGTGGGTGTCCTTGAGCGGCGGGCCAAGAGCGGCGGCGCCGGCACCTCGGCTCCGCGGCGGGCGGGTTCGCCACCGGGCACGGCCAGAGGACCACGGAGCGAATTCGAGAACATGGAGACGATGCCGTACTACCACGGACTGATGCCTCGCCAGGACATGGAGCTGCTGCTGCAGACGCAGGGCGACTTCCTGGTGCGCGAGTCGGAGCACAAGGCCGAGAAGCGCTACGTCATCAGCGTCCTGGGCCCCGCGCACATCGAGCACATCCTCATCACTCGACTACCGGCCGACAAGGCGACGGAGAAGGAGGGTTGGCGACTGTTCAGGGGCCGGCGCTTCGGCAGCATTCCCTCCCTGCTCGACTACTACCGGCTGCGCTGCTCGGCCGTGACGAACAAGGGGGGCGCGCCTCAAGCAGCACATCAGCCGGCAGGAGTGGCAGCTCTGCTGCGCGCGTGACCCTGACGCGCGCGCGTCCTTTCGGTGCCTCAGAAGAGCGCCTCCCCTCGGCCGAGCGGCGTTCGGCGGAAGCGGAGAACGCGTTCGCGGTGCGGCAGTTCTGCCGACTCGTCTTTCTCGACCACCGCTTCAAGGACGCTCGGGACGGGCCCTTCTGGCTGACGAAGCTGCTCGACTGCCAGCCCGCCGCCGAGCGCCGCGGTCGCCTCCTCTACGTACTCTACGCGCCCGTACTGGCCGGCCGACAGGTCCGCATGCCCTCCCCGGCGAGCGGACCGCGCAACGCGGCCGTCTTCGTTCGCCAGAATCGTGAGTGCGGCGCACCTCCCACTCTCCTCGGCAACGCCCCGTTGTGCATGCGTGCACTCGGCTGATTGCAGCGTCGATCGACTGGAAGAGCGTATGCGACTTCCCGGTGACTGACTACGCCGACTTCTGTCGACGCGTGCAGCCGCTGAGCAGGGCGCTCGAGTCGCTCGCCCGCCTCTCCAGTGCCCACGGCCAACCGGCGCTCCTACGACTTCCAGTGGACCGAGAGCCAGCTCTTCCAACTCGTCGAGGAGACCACTAGTCAGCAGCCCATTCCCCGCCCCTCCTCCCTTCTCCTTTCGTGGCTGTAGCAGTTGCGCACGACTGTCCCTGCCCAACCCCTTTAGCGTATCCCGAGCCGTGGGCGCTGGACAACTTCACGGCGCTCTTCTACAATGCGCCGCAGCTGGCGCGCATCGCGCTGATCAGTCGGATCCGCGTCGGCATCGTCGAGGAGTGCGGCGTCGTGCTCAACGGACTCAAGACGGTTCGGATCGCGCCGACTCGCAGTGTGTCCATCCCATCTACACGGGCGCTCCTCTCCGTTGCTCCTTTAGTTGGCGTATCGGTGGCGCGACGAGGCGGAGGGGCCGATGGCGAGGGTGCGTAACACCGTGGACGAGGTCTTCTCTGCCCTTGGCTCTGTGGCGCTGAAGCGCGCCATTTGTTGTTTTCTGGCGCCATCTGAACGCGTTGTTTTAGTATTTAACGGTTGAGCAACGAGAGTCAACGCATTTAAAATATTATGGTGCGTTTCTCTCGGTTCACAGGTTCACTGGTTCACTGGTTCACTGGTTCACTGAGCTTAGGTTTCCCGGAAAACCGGGAAACTGCAAACGGAAGGAGGAAGGAAGGTAGTCCGGAAGGAGGGCGTAACTATGCGTAATTATTTGGGTGCGTTGCACCTTACGTTCTTCAGAAGCACAGAACGGTGGGCTTAATGCTCTTTGGGCTATCACTATCATCTATTTGGGCTGCGCACCATGTTTTATTCAGGCGGTACGGTATGCGCTCCAACGATCTCGTAATGCGTAAGAACGATTCTATTAA
>JASAMY010001060.1:0-13158 GCA_030248085.1 Paralinhomoeus sp. GSCO2_6 | reverse complement strand
GTATTGCTCGTGGAGGGGGGAGGGGCTGATTATAGGGTTTGCTTTATGATGGTTTTCAATTTCATGTGCAACTCTCAGCCCCATGTGCATTGCAACTCTGTCAATACAGCTAGACTGACGACTGACGTTTAGCGGAAACGTGGCCAAAGCGGTGGCGGAGGCTGCTCGCGGTCAGCGACAGGACGCCAATGGCGCTGCGACACTGGCGATTGTCAAGAGCGAGCAGCATCAACTAGCGCTAGAGTCCAGTAAGTGCCCCTGATTTTCGTATTCTAGTACAGATGATTACCGTAAGCCATGAAATTGACGCCCCCGTCCCGATACCACTATGATTAGTCCGTTTCATTGGACCTTCCACAAGAATATTCCTTCCACAAGCCCATCCTCTGACGGCCAAGCCCTGCGTAAATGCGCAGGTGTGATAACGGGCCGGACGCCAAAGATGCCCTGTGCGGTCAGCAGGGGCCCACAAAACTCCTCCAGTTTGAAGCCCACGTCCCTGTACGTGAAATTAGCCACCCTCACCCCTCCCAGCAAAAGGCACAGATACACATTAGAAAGCGCAGATACTGTAGAGTGTTTACAGTCTATTGTTCTTCGCCAAACACCTGGTTTACACTTGCTGCAACCTGGCTGCAGTGGACCTGAGCGCCAGTCCCTCCAGCAAGGGCCTCTACTTCCTGGGCATGCACAAGACTTTGGTCGTCCCAACGATATGGGCGACTGGTATGACGGCTCGACTGTTGGCTACGACAACTGGGGACCTGGAGACCCGGCCTTCCACGAGGGAGAGACGACCATCGCCTTCGTGGTCAAGCCCAACGTCTACGGCATCGACTACGACCACGTCTGGGCGGACATTCCGGCCGAGGACACCGCCACGCCGCTCTGCTCCTTCGAACTGTAGTGGGTTCTGACGTGTGTACGCCCTCAACCACCACATGCGTTAAATTTTGCCTGTCGTCAGCGCGGGTCCACCCGTCATGTGTACCATGCAGTTCTCTTTAACAGCTGGACGCATTCCGGGACATGACTACAGTTTAGTTCGAACACGACTGCCCAAGAACGATGCGACCCGTGTCCGACATGTCCCGATGGCTGGACAGGCGCCGAAGACGACGACGGCACAGGCGTCTACTCCGTCAGCTGCTTTATGGCGCTCAAAGGGCTGTGAGTGACTGTGATCTCACATGGTCATTAGACAAGTCAGTGGCCGGTGGATGAACAGTCGATGGCCCGTCGATGGCTCGTCCATAGCCAGTCGATGGCTGGCCAGTTGCTGGTCCATGGCAAGACGATGGCTGGTCAATGGCTGGTCCATGGCTGGTCCATGGCCCGTCGATGGTCAATGGCTGGTCCATGGCCAGTCGATGGCTGGTCAATGTCTAGTCCATGACCAGTCGATGACAGGCCAATGGCTGGTCCATGGCCAGTCAATGGCCGGTCAATGGCTGGTCCATGGCCAGTCGATGGCCGGTCAATGGCTGGTCCATGGCCAGTCGATGGCTGGTCAATGTCTAGTCCATGACCAGTCGATGGCAGGCCAATGGCTGGTCCATGGCCAGTCGATGGCCCGTCGATGGCTCGTCCATAGCCAGTCGATGGCTGGCCAGTTGCTGGTCCATGGCAAGACGATGGCCGGTCAATGGCTGGTCCATGGCTGGTCCATGGCAAGCCTCTGGCCGGTCAATGGCTGGTCCATGGCCAGTCGATGGCTGGTCAATGTCTAGTCCATGACCAGTCGATGGCCAGTCAATGGCTGGTCCATGGCCAGTCGATGGCTGGTCAATGTCTAGTCCATGACCAGTTGATGGCCGGTCAATGGCTGGTCCATGGCCAGTCGATGGCCGGTCAATGGCTGGTCCATGGCCAGTCGATGGCTGGTCAAAGGACCAGTTGATGACCAGTCGAATGGCCGGTCAATGGCTGGTCCATGGCCAGTCGATGGCTGGTCACGTCTAGTCCATGACCAGTTGATGGCCGGTCAATGGCTGGTCCATGGCCAGTCGATGGCCGGTCAATGGCTGGTCCATGGCCAGTCGATGGCCGGTCAATGGCTGGTCCATGGCCAGTCGATGGCTGATCAATGTCTAGTCCATGACCAGTTGATGGCCGGTCAATGGCTGGTCCATGGCCAGTCGATGGCCGGTCAATGGCTGGTCCATGGCCAGTCGATGGCCGGTCAATGGCTGGTCCATGGCCAGTCGATGGTCAATGGCTGGTCCATGACCAGTCAATGGTCCATTTCTTGGCCTCAGAGCAGATGTTTAAGAGGGAATATGGCAAAGGAGGCAGCTGAGGTAGTCTGCAGGCAACGGCTGGAGAGCAATGGCACTGCCACCTCGCCATTGTTAAGACGGAAGCGCGCCAACTCGGCTCTCCAGTCCAGTAAGTATCGTACGGTATTTTTGCTTCTACAGAATCCTCTTCATACCCGCTTAACCTACTGTAAATTACAAATTTTGTTCGTTGCAAATGCGACCCTGTCGCATGGTTTGAACGCAAATACCCGAGCTCAGAAAAAATGTTTGTTTTCCAGCGGGCCTGAGCAGCAGTCCCTCAGGACAGGGCCTCTACTTTCTGGGCATGCACAAGGAGGTGGTGGGCCCGGTGGTCGTCAGCTGGTACGACGGCTCGCCTGTCGACTACAGCCGTTGGTCACCGAACGACCCGGGCACGCTGGCGTCCGAGACGACCATCGCCCTCGTGGTCAAGCCCAACGTCTACGACGTCGACTACGACCACCTCTGGGTGGACATTCCCGCCCAAGAGACCGCGACGCCGCTTTGCTCCTTTCAGCCCTAGCGTTGCGGAATGCGCGGACGAGCATGCGTATGTGAACCGCCGTTGAACCAGTTTGGGAGTAAACCGCCACGCACAGATCGGCAACTGCCTAGCAGCGTGACGCTAACCTGCGCGTGCCTGAACGCGTTTTGAATTTGTTGGGAGCCCGGGCCATTGCTGACCGAGCCCTCCCCCCCCCCCGACACCTTATGTACATATCTTTCGTACTGTTTGATTCGTGTATCGCCACACATTGGAACAATTCTTGCCTGTACATACAAGTACATGCATCAAAAACAGCTCGGGAACAAGCTCTCTTCAGAAGAGCTTGGAGGGGGAGCTAAACATAATTGGTATATGAGATTTACGGTATTCGCACCGAGGCTTTGGTCATGTGATGTCTCAACCTCACGCCGAGCGGCTGTTTTGCCACTCGCGCAGTGTCTCTTAACCGGTTGTGTTCCGCCCCATGACTCGCCGTCAGTCCATCGTCGCCGGCACTCCCTTCTCTCCCGACCTAAAAGACAAATGCGCACCCAACTGTACACTCTCACCTATTGGATTGTATGAGATTGCCGCCCGTATACTTCTCGCTCTACAATTACACACTGTCCTCGCCTCGCCCGCCACAGTCGACGCGAAAATCGGCGACTGCAATAAAGCAGCTGCTGGCGCGCCGCTGACGACACGTTGTTGGTTGTTGCTGTTGGATTACGGGGGCAACGCTAGGAGGAGGCCGTCAATGGCCCATATACCTACATAGGTATAGCCCATACACAGTCATCTCCATGGCGCCTTCCAGTCTAGAGCTGCATATGTAATTAGCCAAAGACAATCGAAAGAACGCCATCTGGAGTCTGAGGGCAGCGACGGCACCGGAAAGCCATTGAGAGGGAAGTCCTCGATCTAGTGGCATCGATCAAGACTGGGGCTGTGGCGTAGTCCGCAAGGCGTCGGATCCCTGACCGTGAGGCTCGGGGGTTCGATTCCTTGCTGGGCAAGGCCACGGCTAATCCCTTGGGCAAGGGGTTTAAACCATAGCTCCGGTTTCTGGCTGTACCGTGTCTTTGGCCAAAAATCAGTGCCAGGCGGGCCCACCTCGCCTCGCGGCAGAAGAACGCCCAATGCTATTTATGCGGCGGCGCCCTGTGATCTTGCGATCCAGCTTATGGCCATTGTGCTGTGTCGGTGGTTGTCGTAAAAATAACGTAACGTAACGTAACAAGAATCGAACCCAGGACCTTGCGCGTAAGATGCCGATTCTCTACCACTAGGCCACTGCCCTGCGCTGTTGATTGCGTCGCGCGATGGCTGCCCCCAGTCGGCTCGTCATCGCCGTCGCCGTAATCGCGCTGTCGACGCGGCTCTACGTCAGCTGGGCGCAAAGCTACAGCTGCGCCAAGGAGGGCGCGGTCATGTACGAGCTGGACAACCTGCTGCAAGAGCGACGTCTGCGCCAGCAGTGCTGGACTGTGGAGCCCGTCGAGTGCATGGTCGGTTTGTCTCTCTCAGTAAGCAAGCCCAATGCCTGAACCGGCCCGATTTACGATCGTTGTTTTAAAAGTTGTCTATATGTAATGCTTCGTATCCAGACAAAAATGCCCAAAAAGTACGCAGACTTCTTCCTCTGCGCATTTCAATTTCCTATGTAGCCCGCACTTGCAGGAGCCGACAGGTGATTGCACGGCCACTGATGCAGCGGATGTCTTCGTCACTCGCATCAACAAGCGAACGCTCGCAGAAAACGTTGACCAGATGGAGGTCGCCAATTCAGGAGCACGCACGCACGCACGCACGAACGGACGGACGGATGGATGGATGGACGGACGGACGGACGGACGGACGGACGGACGGACGGACGGACGGACGGACGGACGGACGGACGGACGCAACTGATGAACCTAACGCTGTCTGAAGTCTAGAACGCGCTGTCCTTGCCCGGCATCGAATGCGCCAAGAGCAAGATCTTTGAACCCGTCGACTGCGCGGTACACATTGTTCACGATGGGGAATCAGTCATCACAGGTCGATTTCAGGTACGTTTCTGCACACAAAGTTCAGTCTGCTGTGCATATTCTGCTGCATAGCAGTCTTTGTCTACAATAGGTGTACTGTAAACTTACCTACAGGCCGTAACACTTATATATGATCCGCACATGGCCTGGGACTGAGCAGCTGTTTTGCAGTAGTCTGGCCAAAGTAGAGGGCGGGTTTCAGAGCCTGACCCCTTTCCTTTATCTCGCAGTTGGTTCATAGTTTTCCCCGCAATTTGCAACTGTTGCCCATCTTCCTCTTCTAGCGCGTCTTCAACGTTCGCTTCGAGACGTCACCCACGGAAAAGTGAGCGGGAGGCAATTGCGAATTGCAGCGCGTGCGTGCGCGCGTGCGTGCGTGCCGGTGCGTGCGTGCGTGCGTGCGTGCGTGGTGGGGCGCGCCGGTGCGGGCCGGTGCGTGCGTGCGTGCGTGCGTGCGTGCGTGCCGGAACGTGCCGGTGCGTGCCGGTGCGTGCCGGTTCGTTCGTGCGTGCAGGTGCGTGCGTGCGTGCGTGCGTGCGTGTGTGCGTGCGTGCGTGCGTGCGTGCGTGCGTGCGTGCGTGGGTGCGTGCGTGCGTGCGTGCGTGCGTGCGGGCGCGCGCCGGTGCGTGCGTGCGTGCGTGCGCGCGCCGGTGCGTGCGTGCGTGGCGGTTTGTGCCGAACTCCCTCGGTGTTCAGGCTGCCGTCGATGGCCGTGAAGGTGTGCGACGTCTTTGAGAGGCCCGACTACGCGGAGCAGCTGGCGGGCACGGACTGCCTCGAGAAGTACGAGCAGTGGAAGGTGGCGGAGGCGGTTGCGATCGCCACCGCCGTGCCATTGGCCACAGCACTCGGCATTGGCATCCCGCTGAGCATCAAGAATTTTCCCTCGGGCTGGACAAAGGCCGAGGACCACCACGCCAACGGGACCACCACCCTCGTCTGCTTCATCGCGCTTTCGGATTTGTGCGTGAGCGAGCGGTATCGCTCGGATTGCAGGCGTAACGCTCAGCGTTGGAATTTTTTGTCTAAATGTCGCTTATTATGCTCCTTCTTGTGGTAACTGTTGTTATATGCTCTACACGCCATTGGGGGCGCCTGGGGGCTGATTGTATCGTTCGAATCAGTGAAGTGATGGGGGGGGGGGGAATCGAAAACAAAAAACCATGCATGTGCATGCACGTGCTTCTTAGCGAGCGCCGTTTGTTTAGAGGCAACGTCCTCGTAACTGAAGCAGAGGCGGCTTGCTCCGCGCGTGAAGACGCCGACAACAGGGCGACCTTGGCTGTACTCAAGACGGCCGCTCGCCAAGCCGCCGTTGCAAGCAGTACGTGTCTCATTTACTGTTCTCACGGATATTCTTTTTTGACGCTGACGCTGCGCGCACGCACGCACGCACGCACGCACCCGCATGGAGCCACTAGACCGAGGACTTCTCTTTCGATGGATTGTTCTCGTGCCATCGCTGCCCTAGATTACAGATGGCGTTCTTCCAAAGGTCTTTGGCTAATTGCGCAGCTCTAGACGGGAAGTCGTCACGAATATGGGTATGCTGTATGGGCCATTGACGGCCTCCTAGCGTTGCTCCTAATCCAACAACAACAACAACAACAACACCAACGCACTCGCACATGTGCACACGTTCCGCCCGGTTCCAGTGAACCTGCCGAACATCGGAGGTCGCGGTGTGTTCTTCCTGGGCCTGCGCAAGCTGACGGCCACTCCCACCTTCCAATGGTTCGATGGCTCGGAGGTCGTTTTCACCAACTGGATCGGGCCCCCTGACCCCAGCGCTTCACTGGCTGAACCGGCAACCGCCTTGATCCGCGTTCCCAATGCGTTCACGGGCATTACAGTTCCTAACTTTTGGGTGGACCTTGGCAATACGGAAACTGGAGTCGCACTCTGCTCGTTCGAGCCCTGACGTGCGCGCGCGCTGTGTACCCACCCGCAGTGAATACCGTACTCGTCCGACGACAGCCAGTTCCCGTGATTTCTGAGCCGTGATTCGCGCAGTTGGCTTGTAGACTGCTAGGCGTATTCCGAGACCGTGCCGACTGTGTAGACTGTTGTAAGTTGCTCAAGCAGTAGTCGAGCCGAAGCAACCGAATTGATTGCGCCTAAATTGAAGGGAAACTTGTAGCGCTGTCAATGATTGTATAGGGCGGCCAAATGACCGGCAGAGTCTGCTGCAGTGGAAACAGTGTGTCGTCTGTAATAGTGTTGCTTATGCATATAATAGTACGCAATCGAATAAACGCAAATACCAACTTCTTGCGGCTAAGTAGATGAAATTTGTCAACACAGGCGTCTTTAGCACGTCGAGTTGTATTAGAATCAGTGGTCCCACATGTTGTTTTAAGGAGATTTGGAGCTCGTTCCTGCGCAATCGATCTACATATCAACGCAAAACTTGAAACTTTTATAACTCTTGCACCGCTTTATGGATCGACTAGAAATTTTAACCATCCATACCCTACTTGGAGGGAAAGGCCGTGGTTAAATTTGGTCGAAATCGAAAGTGGCAATCGGAAGAATCGGAAGAATTAAATTCGATCAATCAGATTCGATCAATTTTGTGACTTGTTTAAAGTACTTGTGCAGTTGCGCCAAACGGATGGTCACCAAATTTTGAACGAAAGTAAGACATGGTATGCCCAAACGTCTCCCAAGATTTTGTCGAATCGCGTCCATACTCAGTACCTGTCTTTCAAATTTCGAAGCGATCCATTAAGCAGCGCAAGAGTTATGCAAAATTGAAGTTTTGTTGCGTAGCAACACTATTACATAGCAACACTATTATGTACAGCACCGGATAAAGGATTTCGTGGCGCGGGTGGCGGCGAAATTGGAGCAATGGAGACGGATTTTGCAGAAGGGGCACCCGGTCGAGATTTATGAATGCTGGGCCATTTCAGCGGCGGCTTGGGCACATAAAAAAAATTAATTTAAACAATTATTACATAACAGACGGCACCACAAACCAAATTTTGAGTTTTTTCGACCACTTACAGTACAATCATTCTATAAGAAAAAGTAGGTAGGCACACTTGTTTCGCGATTTCTGTGATGTTTAGGGGCGAATTTCTGCTTCCAAAGCTAAGAATATTGTCCTGAAGTTGTAGAGTGAACTAGAGGTGGGCAGCGGCCGCGATTTCACGTCCGGTGCTGCCTCTGTTCGGGCCGAAGGCCTGTACAAATGAGTTAGTGTGTATTTTAGGCGGCGATTAGAGCATGAGCTTGTACGGGAGATGCTAACCGACGGTGCAGCACTCGATGGGCTCCATGATCCAGCACTGCTGGCGCAGATGTGGCTCCTGGAGCGGGTTGTCCAACTCGTACATGACACCGCGCCCTCCTTCGCGCAGCTGTGGCTTTGCGTCCAGCTGCAGCTGGCGACGACGACGGGCAGGCATCGCGAGAGGCGATAAAAACGCGTCGCGTCGAGTGGCGCGAGCGACGGGTGCTTGCGCACTTGCCGACTGACGGTCGCGCGACGAAGAGAGCGAGTGAAGCGAGCAAAGTGAAATGGAAAAAAATCGAAATGATATAGCAATAGAGACTGAATCATGCAACAAGCCATCTGCAAGCCTAAAAAATTAAAATAAATTAGCAAAGTAAATAACGATTATTTCCCATCTGGCAGAGCCAATTCTTGTTTCGGGCCCTACCGTTGACAAGAATTGGCTGTCCACAGGGGGGCCCTCGTCAGAACGAGCCCTGTGGATCAGACACGCGCGTGGTCCGGTTACCAATATCCAAAGCATCCAGATGAATTGACCGCCCACGTAGTGGTAGCAATCCTTGAGGGGGAACATGAGACGTAGGGCAAAGGCCTGAACCGCTGCATAGCGATGTCACCAAAAATTGCTGATGAATTTTTAACTTTAATTTTTTTTTAATTTTTAATTTTTAATTTTTAACTATTAAAAAATTCCAAATAATTTTTTATTTAATTTTTAATTATTAAAATATTCCAAATAATTTTTTACTTAATTTTTAAAAGTTAAAGAATTCTCAAGAATTATTTAAATTATTTAATTAACTAATTTTTTAACTGGGTATTTTTAAAGTGTGCATTTGGGATGCATGTACATACTTCTGTGGTAGCATGCATGCATGCAAGAATGCAACAAATCCATGCCCATCTCATTGGGCTCCTGTGAGGTCATTTACTGTAAGGTGGATGACCCCAGTACACCTTCTTCAAGCGCAAGCAAATCTGGCCATACCTGTAACTGGGGGTGGTTGGGGGGGCTTCTGGGGCCCCCCACTAGTTTTTCAATCACCTCCCAACTCCCCCCCACCCCCCCCCCCCAGAATTCCCCAAAGGAATTTTTGTTATGTGAAAAAAAAAAAAAAAATGATAAAGGTGAGTAACTGTTGGTGTTTTTCAGTGCTTTTCAGTGATATATGACCATAAAACAGCTAAATAACACTGTTTACACCCTTTTTATATCCCATTTTTAGACCAGAAAAGTAGACCATTATAAACTTTCAAACAATGGCCAGCTACTCCTCCCCCACTTTTTGCTCTCGGAGACCCCCTCCCCCAAAATCTGCCAGCCACCCCCCCCCCCCACTCTGCCAGACCCAGTTACAGGAATGAAATCTGCATATGAAGTGGACTCCTACACTTTTAAGAGAACAGAAGTATCTGATGCGGTGCGCGCATGGCAATGCACTGTGCATGCCACGTCTCAATGAAATAGACCCTTTAATTAAACTACCAAGCGAACTTTGAATTTACCAATGTGTCAATTGAGCTGTAAGACGAGGCTGAGTGTGAGATGGGGGACTTAAGATTTGTGATAGAGAGTTTTTGTGGCTACTTACGTGCAAAATGTTGCGCACACTCTCACAGACTCACTCACACTTACTGTCCAGCACACAGATTACTTCATTATACCCGATTAATTTCAATGTACAGCGCCATATGTCATGTACTAAAAACACCGCTTCCTTCCATTCCAATGTTTGCAATGGATGAGTCCATTTTAAAACCTACTGAAATGATTACAAATGAACACACCCTCCACTGAGTGTGACAGGACTAAAAGGAAAGACAAGAAATTTGATGGCAACAAAATGCCAATGATGACATGGTGGTAGAGGTAGACAAAATGAACACCAATAATCAATGGGAAAAGACAAACTTGCCATGAACTACTTGAAAAGTCTGTTAAAAAATCAATTTTTTTAAGCGTGTAATTAAAAAATTGTTAAAAAAATATTGCAGAGAATTATTTATTTAATTTTTAACTTTTAAAAAATTCCAAATAATTATTTATTTAATTTTTAATAAAAAATTCTGCATGACAGAATTATTTTTTTAACAATTTTTGTTTTTTAATGTACTTAAGATATTATTTTGAATTATTTAATTAATTAAATTTTTATTTTTGGTGACATCGCTACCGCTGCAGTGGGACTGGAAGCAGTAGAGTAGACAGTGTACCTAGACGTGGGCCCCATCTGGTATTGTAAAACAAATAGGAGCTCAAATAGCAAACTCAAAAAAACCCAAACCAGAAAGAAAATTATGTTGGAGAAGACACCGGTGCCGTTTTGAGTGTGGGCGTGCTGAGTTCCCAAAGTCAGCCACCTAACTTCTTGGCAAATTCTGTTAAGCTAGTTTTGTAGACCGATAAGCTGGCAGTAGCAGAACGGACACTACCTACCGTATCCAAGGTAGACACGCGTGAGAAGGCATATTTAAATTGCGTTTCAATTACTGTAAACTGAACTAAATGTTAGCTTAAAGGGCATTAAAAGTTAACCATTGGATTTCTGCTGGCCATAGTCAGAACCAAGTTATTGGAGTTGTGAGTTTGCATCCGAGAGTAACTTTTGTATGTACAGGGTGTTTTTTTTGTTTGACACAGTGAAAAATGCTTATAACTTTTTGACCGCTGGACCAGATTTCACCAAACTTTGGACGTTTATAGCAAGCACCGGGCGACATGTTGTGCCAAAGTTTCATACTTCTCCATTACCCCTACCATGAGATACGCAGCCATCAACTTTGGGGGTCGAATTTCATCCCTTAAAATTGTGACTGTTGAGTTATTGCTCATGTTTCGTGTTACCAAGCACAGCCCAAAGCTGATGCGTATTCCATGCTGCATTGGGCATCAAATGCATCTGTTTTCAACACTAGGATTTCGTTCATTATCGCAATTTGACCGAATCCACATCCGCCTCGTTCCGTTTGTCGGAATTTTCAGAAAACAGAAAAACACTCCATTTCCTGAAATTCTGCTATTCGACTTTGTAAGAGAGCATGAATATGCTATTACACATTGAAAATTCGAATATTAAAGTGCTGGGGAACGACTGTTTAAGCATGCGTGCAACATAGGTTATTGTATTTTCTTACCAGAATAGTTGACGAAATTCGACCCCCGAATTTGGTGTTGCATATCTCACGGTAGGAGCAACGGAGAAGCGCGAAACTTTAGCACAACATGTCGCCCAGTGTTGGCTATAAACTCTCAAAATTTGGTTGTAATGGGCAAAGCGCGTAAAAAGTTATAAGCATTTTTCACTGTGTCAAACAAAAAAAACACCCTGTACTTAAGAGTGGACTTAGAGTTGCTGGCACACAAAGAACCCCAGAGGGCACCATAGCGCGATGCAAAAGTTAGAAGGGAAGCAACCAAAAATTCCGTCGGGAAACCCCTTCCAGAGAAGGTTGCAAGAATGTCCCTTGCCCGTTTATAGTAAGCTTCAGGGTAACTTGAAATTCTACCCATCCGTGTATTTTTTTTTTTTTTTTTTTTTTTTTTTTTTTTTTTTTTTTTTTTTTTTTTTTTTTTTTTTTTTTTTTTTTTTTTTTTTTTTTTTTCTAGTATTCCGTCCCGAGTCGAAGCCGACGGATGGGGAGGGAGGGGAGGGCGAGTTGGACAACCTGCTCTAGGAGGACCGCGCCGTACCATACATACAATGTAGCTTCGCGCATCCGCAGTTTCGACACGCGCCCAGCTGACGTCATCCTGCGCCGAGAGTGCGATTACGGCGGCGGCGACGGACAGGCAGCGCGAGGCAACCACTACGCGCCAGCAATTGTTTTGCGCAATTGCGGCGGAGTGCGAGTGGGGCGGCAACTGGCAAAGTGCATTGATTCCGCCGGTAGAATACGCATGCATGACACGGGCAGAAGGCGAGTCTCGGTGTGGGGGAGGGTGGGGGGGTGCGAGAGAGAGAGAGAGTGCCAACGACTGAGAGATCACAACCAGTTTGAAACGCGGCGCCGCTTGCAAAACAACATAAAGTTGCCCCCTCACGCTCGGGGTTGGAGGGGGGGGGGCGGGTTGGTGGAGGGATACCTAGTCGGGTGGGGGGGGGGGTCGCTTGACGATGAACGGGACTCAACCCCACCAACGCATGATGGAACGCAACACAACAACTTGTTCAAATTACGGTGGGAATGTGGAAAGCAGCGCTATACACAATACCTAGCTACTTGTTGTGATGTGACGCGATTGAGCCGAGCCTACATAACGCGTGAATGATACGCAAACCGCCATTGAAGGGTCACAAAATTTTAATCTGTCCCCCTCACCTTACCGAAACATTAGGCACTCCTGCCGAAGCACGCACGCACGCACACACGCACTCGTGTCAATTTCTGCTCTACATATGTATAGTCAGCCATGCATTACCGCCGTGACGCCTCACTCCATCAGCTGTAGGTTGAGCGCTGTTTTGCCAATCGCACCCGCGTTTCAGACCGGTTCTGATCTCTCTCTCTCTCTGTCGTCGGCACACTCGCCCTCCCCTCCCTCCCTAGCGCGACCCACCCACCCTACCTCCCCTCCTCCCTCCCTCCCCTCCCACCCTTCCCAACTCCCCTCCACCCCTCGCCCATCGGTGGGGGTTCGACCCTGGAACAGTATTACACTTCGCTTGCCTCGCTCGCACTCACTCCTCGTCGCCGAGCGAGGCGCCGTCAGTCGGCGATTCCGTAAAGACAATTGCGATGCCTGCCCGTCGCCTCTTCGCCCTCGCCGTCGCCGCAATCGCGCTGTCGACGCGGCTCTACGTCAGCTGGGCGCGAAGCTACAGCTGCGCCAAGGAGGGCGCGGTCCTGTACGAGCTGGACAACCTGCTGCAAGAGCGGCGGCTGCGCCAGCAGTGCTGGACTGTGGAGCCAGTCGAGTGCATGGTCCGTTTGTCTCTCCCTTTAAGCCAATTCTCTGAAGAATCTCTGACCGGAAGTACTGGCCAACAATGCACTTTTGGTCGCATACAGGCAGGGTGGATTATTTGTAGCGTATAGTTGGCGATGTACTGTACCTAGCGGCAGCAGACGACTTTCTACTGTCAGAGGATTTTTTTCAGTTTCCTATACTTCTCTTCT